>JAVJIF010014798.1:0-120438 GCA_038442645.1 Agave tequilana
GTTTTAGAAAGAAGCTTTAATCCATCATTCATTCTCATCCCTTCACCGTTCTTGAAACTGATCGTGATCGTGACGGAAGAACCGCTTGGAGGTTGAGGAGCAGTTGGAGATTGAGGAGCAGAGGAGGGGAATCTATCCAGGTAGGTTTAAAAATTTTATGAAGTAAGATTTTTTTAAAAAGCATCATGATTTAATTGTTTCCTATCTAGATTAAGTTGTTAAACTAGATTTAGTAATCTGTCATGTTTAAGAATCCTCTTATATAATGTAAATTTCCCTTAAGATTTAAATAATTAAATGAATTATAAATTATGATATGCCATGCTTGAACTTCTCCTTGTAATGAACTTTAAATCTTATCCAATATATATGCAAATAAAATAAATTGTGTATAAAAAAAGAAAAAAATATATCCATAAAATTTAAATTACCATGCTTAGATTTATTTTCCAGGAATCATTATTGTAACACCCTTATTTAAATAAAACTAAATAAATAATGATTTATTACCAATTAGATTATAGAAAATTTTAAAGAAATTCTGGAAAAAAAATAATGGAATTGAATAAATAAGTTGCATATTAAATAAATCACCCACTAAATAAATTTCCTTGAACTTAACCCTAACAATCTAATTAAATTCATATGGTATCAAGGTATTATTTATGGGGAAAGAATGTGAAAGATTGGATTTATCTATATATGTATATATGTATTAGTAGGTATTTAGGTTTGTAAATAAAAAAATAAAAAAAAAGAAAGAAAGGAAAGCCACTGCTCTCGGCCAAAGGCGAGAGCAGTGCTGCTGCACAGACCCAGCGGGTCTGTGCAGGCCGGGTCTGCACCCGACCGGGTGCAGACCCGCACCCGGGTTGCCTAGGCCCAGTGGCCTGGGCAGCCACTGGGCCGAGCAGACTACCCCCCCCCCCCCCCAAAAAAAAAAAAAACAAGAGAAAGAAAGAAACAGAGCTGGGCCGCAATGGCCCAGCCCAGAAAAGAAAAGAAATAAAGAAAAGGAAAAAAGAGCATTGAAAAAGAAAGGAAATTGGGCCTGGCCAATGGGCCTGGCCAGAAAACAGAAAGAAAGGAAAAATAATAATAAAGAAATAAACTTTAATTAATTCAAAGCCCAATTTCAAGTCCAGAGTTACAATTCAGCCCAATTGTTATTGGTTCTAATTCATTTTTAATCTAACCCAAATACAAAAACAGACCCGTTATGATTATTAATTGATTTTACGCTTAAATTAATTCAGAAAAATCTAGAAAAAATCAGAAAAATTCCAGAAAAATTCCTATAAAATCAGAAACTGAAATGTGACTCTGTAAAATTATTTTTATAGTCATATCACTTAGAATGGCTCAAAATTAAAATATTTCTTATAATTATTATTTAAATTGAATGTAGATTAACGAGTTGATTTGCCACTTCTATATTCGGACTCGTGATAAGTCCAGGTGAGTGTTCTTTATTTTCTCATTGAGTGTTTCAGTATTATTTCATATGAGCGCTCCTTATTTATTTATTGAGTATTTTGATATTATTGCATGTGAGTGCTTTTAACTTATTTTAATAGACGTTATTTTATGTTTAAATAGTGTTCATATTTAATTACTGTTCATGCATGTCAATTATTATTCATTTCACATACTAGATGCATAATGAATAAACAACCCAAAGATTATAATACTGATTCTGAATAAATATCATGTTCATTTAAGAAACGTGACTGATTATATATAATACCAACCTGATAAATATATTGTTCATGATACTGAAAGTTATTGGGAAAGTATCATTGACCGTAATACTGTACAGTCCCATTGTTCATCGTATATACGGTTACTATTACTGTTACTGTACTGATATTGTTCACCGTGTATACGATTACTGATTGACTGTTACTGTACTGATATTGTTACTGTCACCGTATCATCCCAGTAATCGAAATAACATGGATATTGATTGTTATAAATAATGCTAACGAACTGACTGTACACCTGGACACCTTTTACGGGACCTTGGCATGACTATATTCCTGCTACCTGACATCTAGTACTCCTGTACCCTGAACTCCTGTATCCCCCGTACTCATGTCCCATGCACTGTTACCTTGTTAATAGCGCAGTCAGACCGGCGTCCGGCGGACTATGTCGCCTGGTGTCGAATGACGAGGATGTATCCCACAATCGTGCTAGCGTCCGGTGGATCCTGAATGGAACTAAGTGTCACACGGAACAAAGTGCCACACCACACACGTGGGGGGGCCACCTCTTGAATCCGTGGGGGCCACCTCTAGAATACATTCCCCTCAGAGTAAAGTGCCACACGGAGCAAAGTGTCACACTACTGAAATCACACCTAGAGGGGGGGTGAATAGGTGTAAGTGCTAATCTAGGAACTAAATGCGCTAAATGCGGAAGCTAATGCAAATTTTGCAACACACTTAATGCAATCAACAATTGTAGCCGAATTCCCCGTGAAGGGCTCTGGACTAACTCCTCTTGATTCCCCTTGAATGGGTTGAGGTGCTATGTGAAGCTCTTGTTGATTAAGTACAAGTGAGGCACACACAAAATCAAGCCAAGCATATAAGGATGAATAGCAATATGAAATAATGTAAGGCAACACAAGCAAGTATGATTATATGATATGAATGATGCTTTGCACAAATAAATAAGAGAGAGAGTTAGAGAGACAAGTGGATCAAATGCTAACAACAAGATATGTTACGAGGTTTCGAGCACCTTGCTCTACATCCCCGCCTACACCACCGTGTAGGATTTCCAATCCACTATAACGTCCACCGAGGACTCCCACCGAGGGAACCTTCACCGAGAAGGATTTTTACAACAAGAGAGTACCGAACTCCTCTCTCAAACACCGCCTCACAAACCGAGGGGTAGGCCCGTAGCCAAACAACCACAACACCTCTACCGAAGAGGGTTTACAAACCAAACTCCACCTCTCACTAGAGGGAGCAAACAAAAACCAATCACCGATCACCTCTACAAAGAGGGATACAAGAAGAACAAGGGTGTACAACTAGTGGTTTATTTCAACCACAAACAATCTCTCTTCTTTTCTCTTTTTTCACAAAACAAATGATCCTAATAGATTAGGATAGAAGATAGCTCAAGTGTGGAATCAAGGTGTTTTTGGAAACAAGCAACAAAGAAAAACTATTTGGGAAATCTCTTGTAATAATAGAAAATGAAAACCAATACAATCTCCCAAAAACCTTGTTCTCTTTGATTTTCCAAAAACCCAAAAACAATAAAGATTGGAAGTTTAAAGCCCAAAACTCTTTTGAAAACTTGTTTTAAACTCAGGAAAACTGAGAATTTTTCTCTTGTAAAAATCTTAGCTAAAACCCCCAAGAGTTGGGGTATTTATAGCCCAAACAGAAATTAGTCGTTAGGCTGAGCTGGCAGCTGACAGGCGACCGATCGACCGTCCCGGTCGACCGCCAACGGTCAGAATGTGACCGTTGGGCAAACACGATCGACCGGCACGGTCGACCCAAACAAACATAGAGCTCTGCTCTCAGACCCGGTCGACCGCCGGGTCGACCGTCCCACTGCTGCCAAACGTGCACAGATCTGTGCACGTCGGTCAACCGGATCGGTCGACCGACTTCACCCCAAGTCGACTAGGTCAGTTTGACTAGTCGACTGGTTGAAGCCTGGAATAGAAATCTGGGTCAGAAAAACAGTTTAAAAATTTTGAAAAATCTTTTAAGTCTTCTAAAAATCACACAAAACTTATTTTAACTTTTATATTAAAACAAAACAAGTGATAAAAATTTCAAGACATATATCAATCATATCAATTCATTTTTGAGTCTTGTAAAATTTATCAAACCAACACTTGTTTTTATCAAACTTGATTTTCAATACATGAATAGGAAAGTCAAAATAAGTTTATCTAGCAAGTTTAGAGCATGTATGTATATCTAGAACATATCTAATATACATAAAATAAAGTAAACTTGTTTTGATCAATCATTCATGAAAACCAATTCCAAAACATGAAAAAACTTGTGTGTATTGTGCACTTGAGCATATCAACTATACTAAGCTTTACAAATGGATCTAAAATACACTATCTAAACTATGGATACCTAAGTCTTTGACGATCTTCATCTTCAAGTAGACCCGATCCAAAACTCCATCCATGGGCTAGGCAATGTGTGATCTTGAAGCTTTGGCCCTGAATCACCATGAAAGCTTCTAAACACCTTGTTGAAGCTAATCATCAACTAATATCTTGGGTAATGAATCTGAAACTTAAACAACACAAGATTATTAGTAAAACATAACTACATGAGTTAATCATCATCAAAACTAGGGTGGAAGGCCTTTGGGCCAACAATCTCCCCTTTTTGATAATGACAAAACTCATGGAGTTATATATGCATGGATTAAAGTTAAGCTTCAAAGAAGCTCCCCCTTAACTCATGCATAAACAAATAAACAAAGATATGCAATGAATGTACATAAACATGTATGCATCATCATGCATAAACACATAAATATGTTCTAGAAGCTCTAGATACCAATTAAATTATAAAACATTAACAAAAACACTAGATGCTCTAGATACCAATTAAACTTAATATATGCAAAAACATAAGTATGCATATAAATACAAATTATTCTCCCCCTTTGTAATCATCAAAACAGAGGGGAAACAATCAAAACAATAAATGAGGAGTAAAAATCTTTCTCCCCCTTTTTGTCAATCAAAACAATAAAAAAAAATAATGTTCTCCCCCTTTTGTCTAAAAACAAAAACAAGGTCAATAAGGGGTGACAATCAATTAGGATATCAATTGAAAATATGTCAATGAAGCATCTTGATACCAATTGAAAATAAACAAAGATCAATAAATGTTATATGCTATTACATTCATGAAGAGGAAGACGCTAAGTTAGCTTCCCTACACATATGCATTACATGAAAGAGGATGTTAAGCCCTAATTCACATAACACACATTATGTAATGCATAAGAGGAGATGTGAAACTCCCCCCTACACACGTGTACCACATAAAGAAGAGATGTTAAGCTCCTCATTACTAGATACACTCAACATGAATCTATATGTGGAAGAGATGTTAAACTCTCCTTGCATATAGTCAATATAAATCAAAACTTTTGTATTAATTTTTTTTAAAAACAAAATTTTGAGATACCAATTTAAAACACAAGACATCTTGATATCAAAAGATAGTATTTTTCTTTTTAAGCCATATAAACAATTGAAATGACTATTTTCTATCATAAGTAAGGGAGTGAAAATACAAATACCAATTGAAATATGAAAAAACGAAATTTCTCCCCCTTTATGAAATACCAACAAAAACTATGCGTAGGCTTGAAATAAGATACCAATTGAAAACTAAATCAATTGAAATGAAGTTGAAGCTCAAGCTCTAGCATAAACAAGATTTGTGCTCAAGATATAGAGATATAATAGCACAAATAAAACATATATATGTGTATGAAATAGAATGAGTACCAATCACCAATAGACGATACCAATTGAAAATATACATACACAATAAACATATGAGTATACAAAAAGATCAAAATGATACCAATTGAAAGAGTTCAATGATACCAATTGACATAACAATAAGTTCAAGTGTATACATCATATTACTATACCTCCCAATCATGGTTCAAGTTTTAAATAATTTTCATTTTAAAGCATACATGAACATGATCTCCCATCCATCCTCCCATTAAGGGTAGGGGTTTTCAAAATTAGATTTGAAAATAAGCTTTGTTTGAAAAACTCTACCAAAATGAAGAATACCGTAACTAGTTAAATGGAAAAAATTTTAAACTAGTACGAAATCCTTCAAGCAAGGAATAAATAAAATAATTTTCATAAAACACATGTAAATCACATAGCACTTAAAACACTCAATATTCAATAAAGTCCATACATGCTCATGAAAATTACTCATGAGAAATATTTAAAAAAAAATGGTGAGTGTACAAGTAATGTGTGACATGGCATTATGAAATATCCAATTAAGCTCAAAATTCCTTGAAACAAGAAAACACGAAAATCATTAAAACTTATTTAATCTTCAAGGTATATGGTATGTCTTATACCAAATTAATGTATACATACATATCCAAACACAACGAGTCCACAAAGATATATACATGAAGGCACGTGGCTCAAAAAGGATGTATATGTATAACAATAATTTGGATAAAATGAACATATACATGAAGTTAAACAAAAACATATGGAAACATGAAAAACCAAATTTTTCATTAAAACAAATTTTCATATCAAGGCATATGTATGTTTTGTCAAACAAGAAGTATACAACATATCCTTAAACACAATTGAGTCCATATGTATAGATTTGCATGAAAGGCAAATGACTCAAGGGGTATACATGTATATCTTAAAGTTTGGCAAAATAGACATATACATGAAATGGAAACTCATAAATTCACAAATAGGAATACAAGTTTTAAATGTATGAATCATCAAAACTAGACTATACTAGCACATCTAATGGGTTCAAATAAGCAATCAAGCCCAAACATATATAGATTTATTGTGGCCCACTATATGCACAAGTATATAACTAGTCATAATAAAACTAACATTTAAACAAGTAATCTTAACATGAAGCATCAAAAAAAAAATCATCATGATAAAACTAAAACATGATTACTATGTAAATTCACATATATTAGATTCATGATGTACATTATAGCTTAAACAAAAGTGAGAACACTAAGTATGGGTTCATATAAGCATGTGTGTCTCAAATACTATACATGTATGTCAAGGATCCAATAAACATGGTATTTACATACTAATCCATAGACAATGAAACATGCTATAAACAATGAATATTAAAAGCATGTAAGCATAAATGGGAGTTAGGAATCGTTATCAAAACCTAGAAGGCAACTTTCCTTGTCTCCAAAACATGGTGGTCCTCTCCACCAAACCTCCCTTGAAGTGATGCATCCAATTGATTTTCTTTAAGTACGGAACGCATCCACTCCAAGGTGCCATCACTCTCACGTCATGTGAGAGCCCACACCTACATCAAAAAACACGAGGGGTGGTTTTGGTACCCATACTCTTTGGGTCCATTGGGGTTACTACCTTCTCTAATCCAAACAAAATTCTTTGCTAAATTTGAAACATTAATCTATCATAACAAAAATTAGTAAGGTGGCCCTTACGTCCACAATGTGTACAAGTGTACACATGAGCATACATAGTGTGATGGTGTCCGTGAGGAGCATGTGTATGCCGTGATGGGTGTGGATGCATAAAGGATGGAACTTGTTTCTTTCGAACTAAGGTTTCCAAACGTGAGTGGTTCATGGCACATTGGCTCATAGTGGAGCCCAAAACATCAACCTTCTTCTTAAGCAAACAAATATCATCATTAATCTTAGAAGAAGAAGTGTGACATGCAATAGGTGAAGTGTGTGATACTACCCTAGTATGGCAAACATGTGCATCAATCTTATTTTGCAGCATCAATCTTATTTTGCAAAACATCATTTTTCTTTAAACAAACATTTAAATCATTTGAAATAGAAATAATTTTATTTTTCAAAGCAAAACATTCTCTTTTAAAACAAAATCAACTTTGAAGACAAATTTTCATTTTTCTTCAAAATAACATGCAATCATTTTTAGATTTTAAAAACTCATTTTCTTTTAAAACAAGGTCTAGTTGAGATCTCAATGAATCCTTTCATTATAGACCTCAACCTTCTCTTGCAAAACATTGTTAAGTTTAGAATGCAAACTTTTATTTTCTTTTTCAATTCCTAAACTTTTCTTTTTCAACAAATTATATTTTTCAATAATTTTTCACACACAATAGATAGTTCTTCATTTAAAGCATGAGCATCATAATCATCACATGAAGAACTAGAGCAATCATCACTATCTAAGTGGGTTTCCGAGTGTACCTCAAGGGAGTCATTCCCTTGGATCGTAAAGCATTGTTGTGGCTCGGATTCATCTCCACTAGATTTTTCCTCCGGTTGGATTGGCAATTGAAGCTTGGAAGGTGGTGGTGGTTGTCAACAAATCCACACTGCAAAGGCGGAATCAAAGTTAGAAACACGCATAAGATAATCTTTAGGCAATGTGCTTCTAATGGCCTCAAGGGCTTGTGCACTGGCTCCTATATGATTGCAATCTCCAAGATAGCATTTCTTGGTGGCCGCAAGAAAGACATGCAAATTTAGGGTCTTCAAATAGCTACTCATCATAATCTTCCAAATCTCAAGTCTAGAAATGTCAAACATAGGAGGGCTATCCATGAGGGCAAACTAAATGTGTGCAAACAAACAAATGCAAACAAGATTAGCAAACAAATGGATCTTACTCCTAGGATGTTAAGCCTAAGTATCAGGAGCACTAGCTCTGATACAATTGAAAGCACACCTAGAGGGGGGTGAATAGGTGTAAGTGCTAATCTAGGAACTAAATGCGCTAAATGCGGAAGCTAATGCAAATTTTGCAACACCTTAATACAATCAACAAGTGTAGCTGAATTTCCCGTGAAGGACTCTGGACTAACTCTTCTTGATTCCCTTTGAATGGGTTGAGGTGCTATGTGAAGCTCTTGTTGATTAAGTACAAGTGACACACACAAAATCAAGCCAAGATATAAGGATGAATAGCAATATGAAATAATGCAAGGCAACACAAGCAAGTATGATGATATGATATGAATGATGCTTTGCACAAATAAATAAGAGAGAGAGTTAGAGAGACAAGTGGATCAAACGCTAACAACAAGATATGTTACGAGGTTCGAGCACCTTGCTCTACATCCTCGCCTACACCACCGTGTAGGATTTCCAATCCACTATAACGTCACCGAGGACTCCCACCGAGGGAACCTTCACCGAGAAGGATTTTTACAACAAGGGAGTAACGAACTCCTCTCTCAAACACCGCCTCACAACCGGGGGTAGGCCCGTAGCCAAACGACCACAACACCTCTACCGAAGAGGTTTACAAAACCAAACTCCACCTCTCACTAGAGGGAGCAAACCAATCACCCGATCACCTCTACCAAAGAGGGATACAAGAAGAACAAGGGTGTACAACTAGTGGTTTCTTTCAACCACAAACAATCTCTCTTCTTTCTCTTTTTTCACAAAACAAATGATCCTAATAGATTAGGATAGAAGATAGCTCAAGTGTGGAATCAAGATGTTTTTGGAAACAAAGCAACAAAGAAAAACTATTTGGGAAATCTCTTATAAATGGTAGAAAATAAAACTAATACAATCTCCCAAAAAACCTAGTTCTCTTTGATTTTTCAAAAACTCAAAACAATAAAGATTGAAAGTTTAAAGCCCAAAAACTCTTTTGAAAACTTGTTTTAAACTCAGGAACCTGAGAATTTTTTCTCTTGTAAAAACCTTAGCTAAAACCCCCAAGAGTTGGGGGTATTTATAGCCCAAACAGAAAACTAGCCGTTAGGCTGAGCTGGCAGCCTGACAGGCGACCGGTCGACCGCCAACGGTCAGAAATGTGACCGTTGGGCAAACACGATCGACCGGCACGGTCGACCCAAACAAACAGAGAGCTCTGCTCTCAGACCCGGTCGACCGCCCGGGTCGACCGTCCCAGTGCTGCAAAAACGTGCACAGATCTATGCACGTCGGTCGACCGGACCGGTCGACCGACTTCACCCAAGTCGACTAGGTCAGTATGACTAGTCGACTGGTTTGAAGCCTGGAACAGAAATCTGGGTCAGAAAAACAGTTTAAAAATATTTGAAAAATCTTTAAGTCTTCTAAAATCACAAAACTTGTTTTAACATTTTATATTAAAACACAAACAAGTGATAAAAATTTCAAGACATATATCAATCATATCAATTCATTTTTGAGTCTTGTAAATTTTATCAAAACCAACACTTGTATTTTTTATCAAACTTGATTTTTCAATACATGAATAGGAAAGTCAAAATAAGTTTATCTAGCAAGTTTAAAGCATGTATGTATATCTAGAACATATCTAATATACATAAAAATAAAATAAACTTATTTTGATCAATCATTTCATGAAAACAATTCCAAAACATGAAAAACTTGTGTGTATTGTGCACTTGAGCATATCAACTATACTAAGCTTTACAAATGGATCTAAAACACACTATCTAAACTATGGATACCTAAGTCTTCTTGACGATCTTCATCTTCAAGTAGACCCGATCCAAAACTCCATCTATGGGCTAGACAATGTGTGATCTTGAAGCTTTGGCCCTGAATCACCATGAAAAGCTTCTAAAACACTTGTTGAAGCTAATCATCAACTAATATCTTGGGTAATGAATCTGAAACTTAAACAACACAAGATTATTAGTAAAACATAACTACATGAGTTAATCATCATCAAAACTAGGGTGGAAGGCCTTTGGGCCAACAACTACACACGTGGTGGGGGCAACCTCTTGAATCTGCAGGGCTATCTCCTGATGTGCCACCTGATGTTAGCGTGATAAACATTCTCAGTGCATATTACACCCACACGTACTTGTATGCTGATAACACCTTTGAGCTTATGTTATTTAGTCTCTTCCCTATCCGAACAATGATACCCGCATATCGGAGTTCGGATGAGTTCTACTGGAAGTGCGGGCTCCAGGTGAACTGTCAGTGTTGTGGGACGCCGGTGGGAAAGGGACAAAGATAACAAAGAACACTACTGATTGTGATTGAATAGTTTGAACGAAACACATTGTGTTATGCCCTGAGTTGATATTCTGCCTTATGACATATGGCTATACACATGATTCTAACCAGGACCAGATTGTATCCCAGACTAGTGACATGAGATAGGTTACACATTTTGACATCAGTTGCTTGCTCACAGTTGTGATAGTCGTCTTATGTCTTTATTCATGTTATTATCAGTTATACTACAGTTCAGTTATTTATCTTGCTATTCAGTTTCTTATATCTGCAGTTGTTCTTATTATTATTTATGCACACTGTTTACATGCACGAGCTTTTCCTTTTACGCACACACTCACCAGGTCGCTTTCTGACGACCCTGTATTTGCACGTCCAGATATTGGACGCTTGTTCTATTGTGCAGGTGCGTGATGAGACCATACATATTGCGAGGAGCTTGAGTCTCTCTCTGATTCTGGTATTCTCATCACTCTCATATTCATGTTATTTCCTGATTCTACCTTTATCCCTTTCAGCTGCTATTTTCTTTCCGTTATTCATCTGCTATCATTGAGTTAGACTTTATATGAATTATTGCAGTGATCGTTAATATTATGATTCAGATTTATAACTGGTTCAGGTTAATTTAGGCTTAGCGTGTATACGTGGGGTATTTTCCTCACGTATATACGTCGCTGACTCTCGTCGCGACTCCGTTTCCGCATATTTTGGGAAGCGGGACGTGACAATTTCTTTGCCATTTTCTTTGCTGCATGTCAATTACAATATCATCTTTTGTCGAGAGCTCCTTCCCCATTCTTCCACTTGTTCAATAACAAGATTCAATCTGGTAACCATCTCTGCAAGCAGTGAAGCAAAGGCTGCAAAGGGGAGGGCCTCTGGGAACTCAAGACTGGTGATTGCAAGCTCACTCAGTGTCGGCCTCAGTTGCTTCCACTCTGCTGGATCCTTTGGCTGCTCTGTGCCTTTTGTGTTCCTCAATTCTAACAGCAGTGCTGAAATATCAGTCTTAACTGACGGTAAGGTGTCCCCATGGAGAAGTCTCCTTGTCGTGCTTTCAATTAACGAGCATATTGTTCGCGCTGTTGGAACGAAGAGCTTTGGTTGGGATTTGATGGCAGTGTCAAGGTCTTGCAAGCCTCATGAAGGTGATCCAAGAGCACATCAGGAGAGAAGCGAAGACGATTCTTTATGCTCGTAGCAAGCTCTGCAAGAGCCTTTGACACTTCTCTGGCAACTCGGGTGAATGGATCTCGGAATAGACAGCGAACTGATTTAGGAGTCTTCAACATAGAAAAAATAGGAAACAAAATATGATTCAATATTTTACAGAGGTGCAATGCGAGAAGACAGATAAGATTAATTCCAAAATCAAAACTTCGCATTTTAGCTGGTTGTCCTCTTAGAGTACACAGTCTTGATGTGACTGCTAGCTACATTGCTACTGGTGAATTGAAAGATCGTAGGCATGTGCCCAGATTTCTGATTCTAAACAGCCATGAAGAGCTACCGCGGTGTATCCAAAATGTCTGAGAACTCCTAGCTTCATATATGTTAGTTCTAAGATCAATCTGATAACTAATCAATATTACCGATCTAATTGGCCATGTCGGTGAATATCAGGTGGGAGGTTTTTCGTTCAATAGAACGTTCCTTAATTATAGAATCACCTTTCAATTACCTTTCTTGTTTAAACACCAATTAGACTGGTATAAGTCAGTCTCAATATACTGAATATCAGTATAACCTCTGTATAAAGAAAATTAATTCACTTATACAGTACTTGGAGTGAGGTACGCTTATAGCGAATCTCCTTAAGATAATTACGCCCCCCGCTACGGTGCTAACGGGTTACTGGACCTGGTCTCCAAAGATACAACACTCCTTCACGGTATTTGGATAGCACTATCAAATCACCGTACGATCGAACCGTAGTTAACCAGTACCTTCACAGGATTATCAAAGCAGCAGGACCAAGACAAATTTCAGGGAGAATATTTGTTTTTACTTTGGAGGAACACCCACTGTAGAGAAAGACAAAATATAGAAGAATATTCTTCTTTGAAAGTCACAGATTCAGACAACAATTCTATTAAAGAATCTGTTGAATTTTCTGAGCCTTCGTTCAGAACGAATCTTCAGAATCTGTTAGAAATCATTTCGGAATCCGAGTTGCAAAACTTCACTTCAGAATCTGTTGGAAGTCACTACAGAAGAAATGACTGCGTTTTCGTTTCTGTTTCTGTTTCTATCTGTGTTAAAATGGGAGAAAATGAGTGCTATTTATAGCGCTAAGGGAAGGGTAAATTCGTCCGAACGGTTGCAACAGTTCGGTCTGAACCATTGCAACGATTCGTTTCAGACAGAAACCGCCCCAACTGTTCCAACAGTTTGCGGCGGTTTCCTGTCAGCCGTTGCGGCGTTTCGGATCTGGATGGTGGAGGCGGGTGCGATCCGCTGTAAACCCATACCGTGAGACCCAATTTAAAAAGAATCGGACCGGGTAGGGAACCCGAACCCGAGCCTGGCCTGGCTGCGGCCCCGACACCGGCGTCGGCCGGCCACCGCCGGCGGCGACACGCGCGGGCATGGTTCCCCCTAATCGCGCGCGAAAACTCCAAGTGCCCAAAGGGCACACCCTTTGTTCCATTTTCTCTATTTAAACACTTCAAAATTTCATTTCATGGCCAATGTAAGACTAAATACTTTTAGCTACCTTTAGTCCCCTTTTGGCTTTTGAACTAGGCAAACTTTAGACTTAAATATCTCATTCATTCGAAGTCAGAATTGAACATGTGAATTACCACGTTCCTCCCTAATGGAAGGAGAACACACTCCAGCCATTATCCAATTGATTCTATCAATGGATCTCGCCATAATTCAACTCAAAATTTCACATTTAATTCTTCATATTTCCCAATAATCCCCCACAATGAATGGAGATTCAAGGAATTGATACAAAAGAGACTGACTTTATAGTGAAAGGTACTTTAGAAAAGGAACTGCATCAGGATAGGTGAACTAGGTCTTGAACCTTTCATAGCGAAAATTTTATCGGACTTACTGGCTAATCAGTGAACTAAGTCTTGAACTGTTAGCCTTAGTGTAAGTCAAGTCAACAAGCTTCACACAGTAACTTTCCAAATCAACTTTGGTTCTCGGTTGTGTCCATTTTGGCTCTGGACATTCTTAATTTCAGAGAGTATCTTTAGGGAATAACAGCCTCTATAGAAATTCTCAAAGAGCCGACCCAGCTCTATACTAATATAGGTGATCATCCTATTAAGAGTAGTCTACTCTACTCCACTTATTTTAATAACAAGATATAGACATCATTAAAAGCGTTAAGCTTATCCTTAATCCACTTGTAGAAAGTACTTGTGTGCACATTAGGAATTGGTTGGAGTCAAGCTCCTAAGTGCTTACTGGCTGAGTCAATCATAACTAGTTTTTCCTCTTGAACTTAGTCTGTGGGATCTCCCGTCGCTAAGTGAGGTTTCCATTAAGCTGACTCGGTAAGGTTAGGCTTTTAAACCCATTCCCCTCGATGCGCAGTTTATATGCTCTCCACTTAAACCTTTGGTTAGCGGATCGTTAAATTATCTTTTGACGATACAAAGTCAATAGAGACAATTCTATTTGAGAGCAACTGCTTAACGGTATTATGTCTATGACGAATATGTCTAGAGTTTTCGTTATATATAAAATTTTGTGCCCTAGATATACCTGCTTGATTATCGCAATGAATACATATAGCAAGCACTGGTGTAATATCCCCTATTTAATAGTACCATATTATTTTTTAAATATTTACTTGATTCTACCTATTATCTTATTATTATTAATTAACTTGATTTAGTATCATTATTAATATTATTAGTAGTATTATTATAATACATGATGTTGTACTAGTGATACCATATAATAAGTATATAATAAGCAGTAGAAATATATAAACATGTAAGCAGTAAAAAATATATAAGTAGGTCATCTTTTAATAAGTATATAATAAGCAGTAGAAATATATAAACATGTAAGCAGTAAAAATATATAAGTAGGTCATCTTTAATACAATCACTACTTAGCCGGTTATCATCAGGTCAGGTCTATGGTCGTATCCAGTTTATATCATAAATAATGTTGTCTAGTGGTGACGTAATAGAAATGAACATGCTAGTGGTGACGTGATAGAAGTGAACATGCAAGTGGGCATAAGCAATATGAATATGCAGGTGGGCATATGCAATATAACCACAATACTGTGTTGTGCATAGTAAGCAGATAGACAATGCAAAAAAGAATATAAGCAATGCAAAGTATACATGTACATGAGCAGTATGCCACCTTAGAAAGTGTAGCATAAAACAGGTAAAGTAACAATGCATACATGGCGTATGATAGCGAATACATGAGCAGGAACAGTAACAAGTACAACTAAACAATGTGTATCAGGCAAGTCATGTTATTTATACAATAGTAGCAATCCGTACCACCTGGTATTATAATCAATCTCTTTCAGTGTCCCATACCACTGGCAGTTTATAATGGAGCCCGCACTCCAGTCGAACCCATCCGGACATGGCCTACGGGTACCATTATCCAAACGAGAGAGTGACCAAATAATAAGTGTTTCCGACGTCACTATTGTGTATACTGTTTTATTATGTTAATTGGAAACCCGTGGTCGAGGAGCTCTTATCGGGTATATGTATCCCGTGCATACCCGGGATCACGGCCTTAAACAAACCCCTGGCTGCTGAGACCAGGGCCCTCCGCGAAGAGGGGAGCATGAATCAAGTAACGGGAGCTCATGGAGCAATTGGTAGGCAGCACTACAGTCCCCTGCAGTGGGAGAACAATATGGATCCAGTACATCACCCGATAAGATCTAATCAACCGTCAAGTCTCCCCCATACCCAAGTTAGCTTTATGATCTGATATGTCAAGTATACAGTGTAACAAGAATAATTACAGTACATGATACGGGTAACATGATAACAGGACCTGAGCTCTGTTGATAGCATAGAACAATATAACGGGAAACAGGAACAATATAACGGGAAACGAGAACAATAGATGTGGGATTCTAGAGGTGGCCCCGTGGCTTGGATCCACGTGGCACTTAGTTCCACACATCGCATATCAACAGCACGCATGTCCAGTAACAGGAATAACAATATCAGTGACGGGCAACAATCATATAACGGGAATACGGGGATAACAAGGAACAATAATGCATGGAATATGTACGGTGATCTATATGACAAGAATATAAACACAAGCCATGCATGTATACTGGTGAATATATATCACAGTGCTTCATGAACATGCAATACTAGTGTCAAGTGGAGCCGTGATGTGTAAACATGGCATAACTGAGTACCGAGCATCCATGTAACGATGATATCAATGTATGAAATGTGGGTAGCCAGTGGATTGGTGTAACCGTGTCCCACTACTAGTGTACAAGGTATCCGTGTAGCAGTATCTCCATAACACGCAATAGTAGTGTCAGTGTATTCGTATATCAGTGATTTCAGAACAGGCAATAACAGTGTTGGTGTCTAGTGCATTCAGTGCCTTAGACTGTCTATGGGACGGTGATCCTAGCACATGATATATCAATCGCGTATCCATGGAACAGAGGTCACGAACATGAAATGACAGTATCCTGTGGAGTGTATCAGAGGTTGACATGAGATCACTAGTCGAGTGTAGTGGTGGGTCTGTATGGTGACTGTGTCATAGTGATAGTATGCACGTAGCATTAACGAAGTCACAATGGCAAGTGATGTGAGAAATGTAACTACACCACGGGAAATAGATACACTCATCTCTTACGTATATGTTATAGCCGTCTCTATCATGAAGTATCGATTCAGTACCATGTATCGTGATTTATCCACAGTTACAATTTATGAACGAAAGCAATCACTCAATCTACCATGAATAAAATGTAATTTATAAAATGAAAACACTCACAAACTAGCCATGGGAATGTCGCTCTCTTCCCACGATCGCAACGGATCCAGAATCGTCCAAATCGGAGTCCGGATGCTCCCGATATCGTCCGAGCACTAAAAGTAATAAAATGGGGTTAAATATGTAATAAACATATTTAAATGCAAATAATAAATAGTAGCAGGGGGTTTTATGCAAATTACCTTTATTGGGTTTCGGATACGGGTTGGTGAGATAACGGGTCGGGTTTAGATCCAAACCCAAACCCAATTAACTTAAGGTAATGGGTTATGGGTTATTGGGTTTTCCCACTAACTCAAAAGAATTATTGGGTTTGGGGTTCTACCCAAACCCAATAAGGAGGAGGAGGAGGAGCAGCATATGCTGCTGCTTGCTCGGGTGCGGGCCGGCCGGCCAGCTCTGCTGGCCGGCGGCGCTGGCGGCCTGCCGCGGCGACGGCGGTGGTGCGGCCAGCTGAGAGAGAGAGGGAGAGAGGGATGGAGAGAGAGAGAGAATTAGGGAGAAGAAAGGAAAAGAAAGAAGGAGAAGAAGAAGAACAAGGAGAGAAGAAAAGAAGAAAACAAGAAGAGGAAGAAGAAGAGGAGGAGGAGGAGGAGGTGGCGCGGTCTGGGGGCGCGGTGGCGCCGGCCGGGCTGGGGCGCGGCCGGCGGCGGCTTGCGGCCTGGCCTGGTTGCGGGTTGCCCCCCCTTTTGGGTCGCACACAGATAGAGAGAGGTTAGAGAGAGAGTGTTTGGAGAGAGAGAGAGAGTGAGTGAGTGAGAGAGTGAGGAGAGAGAGAGGAGATGTGTGAATTAGGGAGGGAGAGTTTTAAGTAGGAAGAGAGGGAAGGCGGTTGGGTTAGGCGGTGGAAGAAATTTCCAGAGAAAGGGAGAAGAGAAGGGAAAAGAAGGGAAAAGAAAAAGATTAAAAAATAATATTTTACTATTATAATATTGGCCCAATATTTGACCAGCTCCGAACGGTGCCCAAAAATTATAAAAAATAGAGAATATTATCCTGAGACGTAATATGAAAATGGTTTGAAGAAATTCTTTTTGGTTTGCAAATTAAAATTCCTGGAAGATGTCGCCGGTACTGGGCGACACCGGTTTGGCCGGATTTTCGATAAATTCAGAAAAATTCTCAAAAATACCCAAACGTAGATAATATAATTTTAAGACACATGGTGAAAGCAGATTCTCAAAATTCTACCCCGTTTGTGAAATAAAAATCGTAAAGTCGATTATCGGTATCGGTCTACACTGACTACGAAGATTTTTCAAAATAATTCAGAAAAATTACAGAAAATTCTGAAAAATCTAAAATATTAGAAAATAATTTTAGAAACTAAAATCAGCTCAATCGGACTACCACGGAGGTCAAATCAAATTTGTACGCCGTATCGCGTACTGATACGATGATACGTACACCAGGGAGCAGGGAGTTACAGAGATCTTCATAAAGATTGGTCATTTTTGGATCCGGATGTTCAGTCAAGAAGTCTTCCACTTCTGCCCCTTCACAGTTTTTTGTAGCAGAAATTGCATCTCATATTGGGAGAGCAATATGACCCATTTCGCTAATCGACCATTCAGTAATAATGGCTTTGTCATAAGCAATCTTAAAGGATTAACTTTTGCTATGACATGTATGGTTTGGCCCACTAGGCAGTGTTACATTTTCTGGACAACAAACACCAACGCCAGGCATTTCTTTTCGATCGGTTGTATCGATGTTCAGCTCCGATCATGATTCTACTCAGGTAGTAGATTGCATGCTCGTGTCCTTTACTATTATTCTGGGCAAGTAAAGCTCCTAGAGAATGATCCATAACTCGAATGTATATCAGAAAAAAAAATTTCTAGCACTGGAGCTGTAAGTACTGATAGCTGCGTAAGGTACCGCTTGATTTCCTCCAACGCTTGTTAGCAAGTATCGTCCCAGATAAATGAAACGCCCTTCTACATCAATTTAGTGAAGGGTTGGCATCGCTCTGAGTGATTTGAGATAAACTTCCAGGTGTAGGTTGGTCGCCTTTGCAATCCTCTAAGCTATCTAAGATTCCTTAGAGGTTGCATTTCTTGGATGGCGCAGACTTTCTCTGAGTCAAGGTGGATTCCTTTGGATGTCACGACGAACCCAAGAAATTTACCGCTGGCTATCCCCAGGAAGGATTTGATGGGATTCATCTTCAATTGATGCGCCCACATGAAATCAAATACTGTCTTCAGATCTGCTATGTGATTGCCTTTGGCATGACTTTTCACTGCAATATCGTCTACATAGCATTCCACTATTTTGCGTATATGCTTGTGAAAAATTGCATTCATATCTCTCTGATATGTCGCCCCCATATTCTTCAATCCGAAGGTCATCACAGTATGGTAATACACCCCTAGTGGTGTCTTAAAGGATGTACGCTTCTCGTCGTCAAGGTACCCAGAGAATCCATCCATGAAGGACATCCATTCAAACTCACACGTGTTGTCGATCATGACATCCGTGATTGGAAGGGGGAACTCATCTTTAGGACATGTCTCATTTAGATCACGAAAATCAATGCAAACCCAGATCTTCCCATTCTTTTGGTGACGGGGACGATATTAGCCACCCAATCAGGGTGTTACTCTTTCCTGATGAAACCTGAGTCCATAAGTCTCTTGACTTCTGACTGAATCGCCTCCATTATCTCTGGGTGGAACCATCGTTGCTATTACTTAACGGGCTTCTCGTTCGAATTATTGTTGAGGCGATGCATAGCCACCTGAGGTTAAGCCCAGACATATCCTCGTAGTTCTAAGTAAAAACATTTATATACTCTCGCACGAGAGATATTAGATCTTCTTTCTCAGGAGGTGATAAGCTTTCACTTATAAAGATGGGCTTAGGATTGGCCTCATCTCCCAGATTAATTTGGGTTACCTTATCCTCTGTAGGTGGTTCGCGTTGTTCAAAGTGAATATCTCAGAGAGTATTTAGGTGTTTGGTCCAAGAATCTATCTGACTGGATCAATTTTTCATCTCTATCTTCTAGGTGGCTTGCTGAAATCATGTTTATCAAAAGGTCTTTGAAGATGTCACCAACACTGACATCTGATTCCCACAATGATATGCCTGAGAGTGGTTATGATATAATGACTCTTAACCCAGAGGCTGACGGAATTGAGTTGACACATAATATAACCCCCTGCGAGTTCGGTGATAATAATCAGGGGCTTTCCCTTTTGGAACGAAGGATCGAAGTGTTGGCCCAGAGGCCTTCCACTCTAGTTTTGATGATGATTAACTCATGTAGTTATATTAACTAATAATCTTGTGATTTTAGTTTCAGATCTTTTAGCAAGATATTAGTTGGTAATTGCTTCAAAAAGAGGAGTTTGGAAGCCTTCACTTGGTGATTCCCGAGCCCGAGCGTCAAGATCATTCATACCCATGCTCGTTGGATCACGGAGTTTGGACCGAGTCGACTTGAAGATGGAAGATCGTCAAGAAGACTTAGGTATCCATAGTTTAGTTTAGTGTGTTTTAGATCCATGTGTAAAGATAAGAATAGTTGATATGCTCAAGTGCACAACACACACAAGTTTTATGTTTAGAATTGGTTTTCATGAATAGATTGATCAAAACAAGTTTACTTTATTTTTATGTATATTAGATGTGCTCTATATACATACATGCTTACATGACTTATACAAACTTATTTTGACATACCTATTCATGTAGTTTTATGTTTTGGTATTTTTAACAAAACATATTTTTGGATTTAAAAGACAAAAATCATGATATATATATGTTTCATGTATATTGGACTTATGTCCATATGCAATATGCTTCAATGTGTTTAAATATCATATTTTTGTATTTCAATGAGTTTTAGGAAAATTCAGATTTCCTATTGAAAAATCCAATTTGACAAAATACAGTTTTTGGTTTTTGATAAAAATGATAAGACACAAAAAATAGTTCAAATTGCTTGATATTTGAGTTGAAATTTTTATCACATGTTTATATATCAATGTAAAATGTTAAAACTATTTTTGGAGATTTTTATAAGATTTTTAAGTATTTATTAGAATATTATTTTTACCCAGTTTCTGACCCAGACAGTGGCTGACAGGCCAGGTCGGTCGACCGCACGGTCGACCGAACCAAGGGCCGGTCGACGGACGGTCGACCGACGTGCACAGCCTTTTGCACGTCTGGCAGACACAGTGGGCCGGTCGACCGGACCAGAGAGCTTTGCTCTCTGTATCTGAGCGGTCGACCGGGTTTCCCCAACGGTCATATTTGTGACCATTGGCGGTCGACCGGCCGGTCGACCGCAAGCCTGTCAGGCTGACAGATCAGCCAACGGCTAGTTTTCTGTTTGGCCTATATAAATCCCATTTCTTTGGGATTTTAGCTAAGATTTCAAGAGCTAAAATTTCTCTCCTTTCTTGGTGTTTAAAACAAGTTTTCAAAAGGTTTTAGAGCTTCAAAAGATCAATCTTATTTGTTTTAGAGTTTTTGAAAAAATCAAAGAAAATAGAAATTTGGGAGATTTGTATTGTTCTTCATTTCTATCTTTTACAAAGAGTTTTCCCAAGTATTTTTCTTTGAGTTTTTATTTTTCAAACTCTAAGTTTTTCACACTTGAGCTATATCTCCTATCCTATCTATTTAGGATCTTTTGTTTGTGGGAAAAGAGATTGTTTGAGGTTGTTGTAGCCTCCAAGTTGTAAACACCCTTGTTTTTGTTGTATCCCTCTTTGGTAGAGGTTGATCGGGTGATTGATTTGCTCCCTCTTTGGTAGAGGTTGAGATTGTGGTTTGCTCCCTCTAGTGAGAGGTAGAGTTTGGTTTGTAATCCTCTTCGGTAGAGGTGTTTGTGGTTGTTTGGCTACGGGCCTACCCCTCGGTTGTGAGGTGGTGTTTGAGAGAGGAGTTCGGTACTCCCGGTTGTAAAAATCCTCCTCGGTGGAGGTTCCCTCGATGGGAGTCCTCGGTGGACAAGATAGTGGATTAGAAATCCTTCTCGGTGAAGGCGGGGACGTAGAGCTAGGGGCTCGAACCTCGAAACATATCCTTGTGTTTGCGTTTGATCCATTATCTCTCTAACTCTCTCTCTTTATTTTGTGTTGTGCATAGCATCATTCATCATTCATATCATTCATATCTCTTTGCTTGTGTTGTACCTTGCATCATTCATATTGTCATATATTATATGCTTGTGCCTTGCATTGATTCATATTGCCTATTCTTATATGCTTGGATTGTTTGTGTGTGCCTCACTTGTACTTAACCACGAGAGCTTCATATAGCACCTCAACCCTTATCTAGGGGAATCAAGAGGAGTTAGTCCAGAGCCCTTCATGGGGAATTCGGCTACACTTGTTGGTTGTATTAAGTGTGTTACAAATTTGTTTTAGCTTCCGCATTTAGTTTCTAGATTAGCCATATCACCTATTACCCCCTCTAGGTGATTTCAATTGGTATCAGAGCCTCCGCTCCTGATACTTAGGATTAACATCCTAGGAGTGAGATCCTTATTTGCTAATCTATCATTTGCAATTTGCTTGTTTGCACACATATAGTTTATACCCATGGACTTCATGACCCCACCTATGTTTGATTCTTCCAACATTGTTGTTTGGAAGACTAAGATGTCCATCTATTTACAAGCCCTAGGATATAAGGTTCACCTTGCCATTACCAAGGAATCCTACCTTAGTGATAGCAAACATATAGAGGCCAATACACTAACCCTTGAGGCTATTAGAAGCACGCTTAATAAAGAATATCTTATGCATGTTTCTAACCTTGATTCCGCCTTTGCAGTGTGGAACAAGTTGACAACCACATCCACCTCCAAGCTTCAATTGCCAATCCAACAAGAGAAAGAATCTAGTGGAGAATCCGAATCTCAATGCTACATGGTCCAAGGGAATGACTCCCTTGAGGTATCTTCGGAATCTCAATTAAATTGTGATAATGCTAGTTCTTCATGTAATGACTATGTGGATGCTAATGCTTTGAATGAAGAACTATCTATTGTTTGTGAAAAATTAATAGAAAAATATAACATTTTGAAAAAGAAAAGTCTAGGCCTTAACAATGATAATAAAAATTTGATTTCTAGACTTAACAATGTTTTGCAAGAGAAAGAGGAGATTTCTAATGATAGGGATTCATTGAAGTCTCAACTTGATCTTGCACTAAAAGAAAATAAATTTTTAAAGTCTAAAAATGATTGTGATATTATTTTAAAGAAAAATGAAAACTTGTCTTTAAAAGTAGACTCTGTTTTAAAAGAAAATGATTCTTTAAAAAGAGAAATTGATTTTATTTCAAAAGAGTTAGAAATTTGTTTAAATAAAAATAAATCTTTAAAAATGATATCGTTTCTCATGTTTGCCATGCTAAGGTAGTTTCACCTAATTTATCTATTGTATGTGCCACCTCTTCTTTAATTGAAAATGATATATCCATGCTTAAGAAGAATGTAGATTGTTTGGGCTCCACCTTGAGCCAATGTGCCAAGAGTCATACACGTTTGGAAACTTTGTTTCGAAAGAAACAAGTTCCATCTATTCATGTACACCCCCCACGGCATACACATGCTCCTCACGGA
This sequence comes from Agave tequilana, assembly GCA_038442645.1. Taxonomy (NCBI): domain Eukaryota; kingdom Viridiplantae; phylum Streptophyta; class Magnoliopsida; order Asparagales; family Asparagaceae; genus Agave; species Agave tequilana. The sequence goes on from JAVJIF010014798.1 coordinate 23,300, forward strand.
CACACCCATCACATGTATGCTCATGTGTACACTTGTACACATTGTGGACGTAAGGGCCACCTTGCTAAATTTTGCTATGATAGAATACATGATAGTAATTTAGCAAATAATTTTGTTTGGGTTAGAGAAGGTACTAACCCCCATGGACCCAAAAGAGTATGGGTACTAAAGATCACCCCTCTTGTGTTTGATGTAGGAGTGGGCTCTCACATGACGTGAGGGTGACGGTACCTTGAGGTGGATGCGTTCCGAGCTTCATGTGGACTATTTGGATGCATCACTTTCAAGGAAGTTTGGTGGGAGGACCACCTAGTTTTGGAGACTTGGAGAGTTGCCTCATAGGTTTTGGTAACGGTCTCTAACTCCTAATTTTTATTTACATGCTTTTCATATTCATTATTTATAGCATGTTTCATTGTTTATTGATTATTATGATAATGCCATGATTATTAGATTATTGACATGCATGTATAGATTTTGAGACACCCATGTTTAATATGGATCATATTTTTGTGTTCTCGCATATGTTTTGCTATCATGTTTATCATAGTTTAATAACATGTGGATTTTCTTAATAATCATGTTTATGTTTCTTCATGATGATTTATATCCCGTTTTGTGCTTCATGCATTGAATATATGTTTAAATGTTAGTTTTCATTAAGACTAGGTATATATTTGTGCATATAGTGGGCCACAAATAAATTTATATATGTTTGAGCTTGAACGATTATTTGTACCCATTAGATGTGCTAGTATAGTCTAGTTTTGATGATTCATGCATTTTAACTTGTATTCTTATTTTATCCATGTTTTATGATTTCTTATTTAACTTCATGTATATGTCCATATTATCCAAATTATTGTTATGCATATACATCCTTTGAGCCACGTGCCTTCATGCATATATCTTTGTGGACTCGTTATGTTTGGATATGTATGTATATTTTAGTTTGTATAAGACATACATATGCCTTGAAGATTAAATAAGTTTTGATGATTTTCATGTTTTAAGGAATATTGAGCTTAATTGCCTATTTTCATGTTGATATGTTTCACATAACACTTGTGCACTCACCTTATTTAAATGTTTCTCATGATTGTGTTTTCATGAGTATGATGTGTGCCTTATTGTTTTTGAGTGTTTAGTGCCATGTGATTTACATGTGTTTCATGAAAAATATTTTTATTTTATTCCTTACTTGAAGGATTTCGTACTAGTTAACAAGTTTTTTTCTTTTAACTAGTTCGTATTCTTTGTTATGGTAGAAGTTTTCAAGCATACTATATTTTTCAAACCTATTTTTGAAAACCCCTACCTTCCAAGGGTGGTTGGATGGGAGATCATGCTCATGTATGCTTTATAGTGAAAATCATTTTAAACTTGAACATGATTGGGAGGATAGGATATGAGGTATACACTTGATACTATTGCTGTTTCAATTGGTATCATTAGATTCTTTCAATTGGTATCAATGTTGACATTTTTGTATACTCATATATATTTTTATATATGTATGCTTACATTTCGAAGAGTATCAATTTCGATTGGTATCTATTTTTCATACATATATATATCTTGTTTATGCTAAGCTTGAGTTTTAATGATCATCATGTTTCAATTGATTAGTTTTCAATTGGTATTCTAATACAAGCTTAGACATTGTTTTAATAGGTATTTCATATGTTTAAAAAGAAAAATACTCTCTTTTGATATCAAGATGTTTATTTGAATGATTTAAATTGGTATCTCAAAATTTTGTTTAAAGAAATGTTAAAAATGTTTTGATATGATTGCATATATGCAAGGAGAGCTTAACATCTCTTCTACATATAGATTCATGATGAGTGTATCTTGTATTGAGGAGCTTGACAACTCTTCTTTATGTGGTACACGTGTGTAGGGGGAGCTTCACATCTCTTCTTATGCATTGCATAGTGCACGTTATGTGAATTAGGGCTTGTCATCCCTCCTTCATTAATGTATCTATGTAGGGAAGCTTCACATCTTCCTCTTCATGAATGTATATCGCATATACCATTTGTTGATTGATCTATATTCACTTTCAATTGGTATCAAGATGCTATCTTTGACATATATTTAAATTGATATCTTAATTGATTGTAACCCCTTATTGATATTCTTTTTGTTTTAGACAAAAAGGGGGAGAACATTGTTTTTATTGTTTTTGACCCCTTTGTTGATTCTTTGTTTCGAACAAAAAGGGGGGAAAAAAATTTATTGTTTTGCTTTTGCTTTTACCCCTTTATTGATGATTGACAAAAAGGGGGAGAAAGATGTGGAGAAAGATGTTGAGTTTTATATGCATATTTATGTTTTGCATATATTAAGTTTAATTGGTATCTAAAGCATGTTTTGTTTTTGAAAATTTCATTGGTATCAAGAGCATTTTATTGTTTATGCATATCTATGCATGTTTCATGTTTCATATTCATTACATATTTATGTTTATTTGTTTATGAATGAGTTAAGGGGGAGCTTTCTTGAAGCTTAACTTTAATCCATGCATATATAACTCCATGAGTTTTGTCATCATCAAAAAGGGGAGATTGTTGGCCCAGAGGCCTTCCACTCTAGTTTTGATGATGATTAACTCATGTAGTTATGTTTACTAATAATCTTGTGATTTTAGTTTCAGATCTTTTAGCAAGATATTAGTTGGTGATTGCTTCAAAAAGAGGAGTTTGGAAGCCTTCACTTGGTGATTCCCGAGCCCGAGCGTCAAGATCATTCATACCTATGCTCGTTGGATCACGGAGTTTGGACCGAGTCGACTTGAAGATGGAAGATCGTCAAGAAGACTTAGGTATCCATAGTTTAGTTTAGTGTGTTTTAGATCCATGTGTAAAGATAAGAATAGTTGATATGCTCAAGTGCATAACACACGCAAGTTTTATGTTTTGGAATTGATTTTCATGAATAGATTGATCAAAACAACTTTACTTTATTTTTATATATATTAGATGTGCTCTATATACATACATGCTTACATGACTTATACAACTTAGTTTGACATACCTATTCATGTAGTTTTTGTTGGCCCGAAGGCCTTCCTCTCTAGTTTTGATGATGATTAACTCATGTAGTTATGTTTACTAATAATCTTGTGATTTTAGTTTCAGATCATTAATTAAGATATTAGTTGGTGATTAGCTTCAACAAAGGAGTTTTTGGAGCTTTTCATAGTGATTCCGGTGCCCGAGCTTCAAGATCATTCCTTTGCACTCGATGGATCACGTTTGGGATCGAGTCGGCTTGAAGATGGAAGATCATCAAGAAGACTTAGGTATCCTAGTTTTAGTTTAGTGTGTTTAGATCCATTTGTAAAGCTTAGTATAGTTGATATGCTCAATTGCATAACACACACAAGTTTTTGTTTGGATTTGGTTTTCAAGAATAGTTGATCAAAACAAGTTTAATTGGTTTATGTATAGTAGTTTCATTCTATACATGCATGCTTAACTTTTAAACAAACTTATTTTGACTTTCCTATTCATGTGTTGAAAAATCTAAGTTTGATAAAATACATGTTTTGGTTTTTGATAAAAATGATAAGACAAAAAAATAGTTTCATATGCTTGATATTTGAGCTAAACTTTTTATCACATGTTTATGTATCAATGCAAAATGATAAAACTATTTTTGGGGATTTTTTAGAAGAGATAAAAGAATTTTTAAAATTATTTTTAACCCCAGTTTCTGACCCAGAACAGTGGCTGACAGGCCAGGTCGGTCGACCGCACAGGTCGACGCACCAAAGGCCGGTCAACCCTTGTGGTCGACCGACGTGCACAGCCTTGTGCACGTCTGGCAGACACTGGGCCGGCCGACCGGTCGACCGGACCAGAGAGCTTTGCTCTCGTATCTGGGCGGTCAGCCGGACGGTCGACCGGATGCCCTAACGGTCATTTTTCTGACCGTTGGCGGTCGACCGGGCGGTCGACCGCAGGCCTGTCAGGCTGCCAGATCAGCCTAACGGCTAGTTTTCTGTTTGGCCTATTTAAACCCCAATCCTTTAGGGTTTTAGCCAAGATTTTTAGAGCAAAAATTTCCTGACATCTTCTGTGTTTTAAACAAGTTTTCAAAATAGTTTTTGTGCTCAAAAGATTCATTTGCTTGTTTTAAAGTGTTTTGTTTATTTCAAAGAAATTAGGTTTTTGGGAATTTGTCTTGGTCTAAAATTCTATATTCATTTGGTATTTTTCCCAAGAGTTTTTCTTTGATCAAAATACTTTGTTTTCCACACTTGAGCCCTATCATCTATCCTATTCTATAGGATCATTTTATTAGTGGGAAAAGAGATTGTTTGAGGTTGATTGAGCCTCCAAGTTGTACACCCTTACTTTTGTTGTATCCCTCTTTGGTAGAGGTTGATCGGGTGATTGGTTTGCTCCCTCTTTGGTAGAGGTTGAGGCTTGTGGTTTGCTCCCTCTAGTGAGAGGTGGAGTTTGGTTTGTAAACCCTCTTCGGTAGAGGTGTTGTTTGTTGTTTGGCTACGGGCCTACCCCTCGGTTGTGAGGCGGTGTTTGAGAGAGGAGTTCGGTGCTCCTTGTGTTGTAACAAATCCTCCTCGGTGGAGGTTCACTCGGTGGGAGATAGTGGATTGGAAATCCTTCACGGTGGTGAAGGCGGGGATGTAGAGCTAGGGGCTCGAACCTCGAAACATATCTTGTTGTTAGCGTTTGATCCATTGTCTCCTAACTCTCTCTTTATTTTGTGCAAAGCATCATTCACATCATTCATATCATTCATATCTATTTGCTTGTGTTGTCCTTGCATTGATTCATATTGTCTATTCATTATATGCTTGGATTGCTTGTGTGTGCCTCACTTATACTTAACCACAAGAGCTTCATATAGCACCTCAACCCATATCTAGGGGAATCAAGAGGAGTTAGTTCAGAGCCCTTCACGGGGAATTCGGCTACACTTGTTTGTTTTATTAAGTGTGATTGCAAATTTGTTTTAAGTTTCCGCATTTAGCGCATTTAGTTTCTAGATTAGCATTATCACCTATTCACCCCCCTCCCTCTAGGTGATTTATAATTGGTATCAGAGCCAACGCTCCTGATACTTTAGGCTTAACATCCTAGGAGTGAGATCCTTGTTTGCTAATCTACATTTGCACATTTGTTTGTGTGCACACATATAGTTTACATCCATGGACTTCATGACCCCACCTATGTTTGACCTTCTAACATTCTTATTTGGAAGACTAGGATGTCCATATACCTCCAAGCCCTAGGTTATAAGATTCACCTTGCCATTACCAAGGAATCCTACCTTAGTGATAGCAAGCATATAAGGGCCAATGCACAAGCCCTTGAGGCCATTAGAAACACGCTACCTAAAGATTATCTTATGCATGTTTCTAATCTTAATTCCGCCTTTGCAGTGTGGAACAAGTTGACAACCACCACCACCTCCGAGCTTCAATTGCCAATTCAACAAGAGGAGGAGACTAGTGGAGAATCCGATTCACAATGCTATATGATCCAAGGGAATGACTCCCTTGAGGTACAATCGGAAACTCAACTAAATAGTTTTGATGCTAGTTCTTCATGTGATGATTATGATGCCCATGCCTTAAATGAAGAACTATCCATTGTGTGTGAAAAATTAATTGAAAAATATAAAATTTTGAAAAAGAAAAGTCTAGGCCTTAATAATGAAAATAAAAATTTAATTTCTAGACTTGACATTGTTTTGCAAGAAAAGGAGGAGATTTCTAATGAGAGGGATTCATTGAAATCACAACTTGATCTTGTATTAAAGGAAAATGAATTTTTGAAAACTAAAATGATTGTGAAAATGTTTTGAAGAAAAATAAAGTTTTATCTTCAAAAATTGAATTTGTTGTAAAAGAAAATAACTCTTTGAAAAATAAAATAATTTCTATTTCAAATGATTTAGATGTTTGTTTAAAGAAAAATGAGTTTTTGAAAAATAAGATTGGTTCCCATGTTTGCCATGCTAGGGTAGCTTCACTTAGATCACCCCTTGCATGCTCCACTTCTTCTATAATTAAAAATGATATAGATTTGTTGAAGAAGAATATGGATTATTTGGGCTCCACCTTGAGCCATTGTGCCAAGAGCCATACACGTTTGGAAACTTTGTTTCGCAAGAAACAAGTTCCATCCATTATGCATGCACACCCATCACGGTATACACATGCTCCTCACGGACACACTCATCACATGTATGCTCATGTGTACACTTATACACATTGTGGACGTAAGGGCCACCTTGCTAAATTTTGTTTTGATAGATTACATGTTTCAAATTTAGCAAAGAATTTTGTTTGGGTTAGAGAAGGGACTAACCCCCATGGACCCAATAAGATATGGGTACCAAAGACCACCCCTCTTATGTTTGATGTAGGTGTGGGCTCTCACATGACGTGAGAGTAGCCGTACCTTGGAGTGGATGCGTTCCGAACCTAAAGATTACTATTTGGATGCATCACTTTCAAGGGATGTTTGGTGGAGAGGACCACCATGTTTTGGAGACAAGGAAAGTTGCCTTCTAGGTTTTGGTAACGATTCCTAACTCCTTATTATTATTTTCATGCTTTTCATGTTTATTATATATAGCATGTTTTGATGTTTATATGATCATTATAAAAATGCCATGATTATTAGACTCTTGACATGCATGTATAGCCCTTTTTGAGACACCCATGTTTTAATATGGACCATTATTTTTGTGTTCTAACCATTTGTTTAGCTATCATGTTTATCATAGGTTTAATAACATGTGAAATTTTCATAATAATCATGTTTATGTTTATCATGTTGATTTTTATCTTGTTTGATGCTTCATGATTTGAATATATGTTTAAATGTTAGTTTTCATTAAGACTAGATATATATTTGTGCATATAGTGGGCCACAAATAAATCTATATACGTTTGAGCTTGAATGCTTATTTGTTCCCATTAGATGTGCTAGTATAGTCTAGTTTTGATGATCCATGCATTTTAAACTTGTATTCCCATTCTTGAATTTGTTTTATGTTTATATGTTTAACTTCATGTATATGTCCATTTTATCTAAATTATTGTTTATACATATACATCCTTTTGAGCCACGTGCCATCATGCATATATCTTTGTGGACTCGTTGTGTTTGGATATGTATGTATACTTTAGTTTGTATAGGACATACATATACCTTGAAGATTAAATAAGTTTTGATGATTTTTATGTTTTCATGTTTCAAGGAATTAATTGAGCTTAATTGAATATCTTTCATGATTATGATCTTCACATCTTATTTGTACACTCACATTTATTGTTCACTCATGTGTTTGTTTTCATGAGTCATATTTATGCTTAATTGCCTTAGAGCGTTGATTATCATGTGGATTTCATGATTCATGAAAAATAATTTTGTTTTATTCCTTACTTGAAGGATTTCGTACTAGTTTACAAATTTTTCATATAACTAGTTCGTATTCTTCATTTTGGAAGAGTTTTTCAAACATACTTCAATTTTCAAACCTATTTTTGAAAACCACTACCATCTAATGGGTGGTTGGATGGGAGATCATACTCATGTATGCTTTATATTGAAAATCATTTTAAACTTGAACATGGTTGGGTGGTAGTTATATGATGTATACACTTGATCATCATTGAATTGTTTCAATTGGTATCATTGGACTCTTTCAATTGGTATCAATTTTGACTTTTCTTGTATACTCATATATGTTTGTATGTATGTATGCTTTCAATTCAAAGAATATCAATTTCAATTGGTATCTATTTTTCATACATATATATATATGTGTGTGTGTGTGTGTGTGTGTGTGTGTGTGTGTGTTTTGTGTTTATGCTAAGCTTGAGCTTCAATTCTGTTTTAATTGATTAATTTTCAATTGCTTTTCAATTGGTATCTTATTTCAAGCTTATGCATGTGTTTTGTTAGTATTCCATAAAGGGGAGAAAATTCGATTTTCATGTTTACAATTGGTATTTGTATTTCCACTCTCTTGCTTTATGATAGAAAATAAAATTGATATCATATACTTAAAAAGAAAAATACTCCCTTTTGATATCAAGATGCTTATTTGAATGTTTTTAAAAATTGGTATCTCAAAATTTTGTTTAAAGAGAAATTCAAAAGTTTTGATTTATATTGCCTATATGCAAGGAGAGCTTAACATCTCTTCCACATATAGATTCATGATGAGTGTATCTTGTATTGAAGAGCTTGACAATCTCTTCTTTATGTGGTACACGTGTGTAGGGGGAGCTTCACATCTCCTCTTATGCATTACATTGTGTACGTTATGTGAATTAGGGCTTGTCATCCCTCCTTCATGTAATGTATCTATTTAGGAAAGCTTCACATCTTCCTCTTCATGAATGTATATCGCATATACCATTTATTTATTGATCTATGTTTACTTTCAATTGGTATCAAGATGCTTCTTTGACATATTTTCAATTGGTACCTTAATTGATTGTCACCTCTATTTGGTTTTGTTTTTGTTTTAGACAAAAAGGGCGAGAACATTGTCTTTATTTACCCCTAATTGATGATTGTTTCTTTGTATTAAAAAGGGGGAGAAGATTTTGTTTTGTTTTGATTTTTACCCCTTTGTTGATGATTGACAAAAAGGGGGAGAAAGATTTTGGTTTATATATGCATATTTATGTTTTGCATATATTAAGTTTAATTTAGTTTAATTTTAATTGGTATCTAGAGCATGTTTTGTTTTTGAACATTTCATTGTGTATCTAGAACCCTTTATTGTTTATGCATTGTTATTCATTGCATATTTATTGTTTATTTGTTTATGCATGAGTTAAGGGGAGCTTCTTTGAAGCTTAACTTTAATCCATGCATATATAACTCCATGAGTTTTGTCATCATCAAAAAGGGGGAGATTATTGGCCCGAAGACCTTCCTCTCTAGTTTTGATGATGATTAACTCATGTAGTTATGTTTACTAATAATCTTGTGATTTTAGTTTCAGATCATTAATCAAGATATTAGTTGGTGATTAGCTTCAACAAAGGAGTTTTTGGAGCTTTTCATAGTGATTCCGGTGCCCGAGCTTCAAGATCATTCCTTTGCACTCGGTGGATCACGTTTGGGATCGAGTCGGTTTGAAGATGGAAGATCATCAATAAGACTTAGGTATCCTAGTTTTAGTTTAGTGTGTTTAGATCCATTTGTAAAGCTTAGTATAGTTGATATGCTCAGGTGCATAACACACACAAGTTTATGTTTGGATTTGGTTTTCATGAATAGTTGATCAAAACAAGTTTAATTGGTTTATGTATAGTAGTTTCATTCTATACATGCATGCTTAACTTTTAAACAAACTTATTTTGACTTTCCTATTCATGTGTTGAAAAATCTAAGTTGATAAAATACATGTTTTGGTTTTTGATAAAATGATAAGACACAAAAATAGTTTCATATGCTTGATATTTGAGCTAAACTTTTTATCACATGTTTATGTATCAATGCAAAATGATAAAACTATTTTTGGGGATTTTTTAGAAGAGATAAAAGAATTTTTAAAATTATTTTTAACCCCAGTTTCTGACCCAAAACAGTGGCTGACAGGCCAGGTCGGTCGACCGCAACGGGTCGACCGCACCAAAGGCCGGTCGACCCTTGTGGTCGACCGACGTGCACAGCCTTGTGCACGTCTGGCAGACACTGGGCCGGCCGACCGGGCGGTCGACCGGACCAGAGAGCTTTGCTCTCTGTATCTGGGCGGTCGGCCGGACGGTCGACCGGATGCCCCAACGGTCATTTTTCTGACCGTTGGCGGTCGACCGGGCCGGTCGACCGCAGGCCTGTCAGGCTGCCAGATCAGCCTAACGGCTAGTTTTCTGTTTGGCCTATTTAAACCCCAATCCTTTAGGGTTTTAGCCAAGATTTTTAGAGCAAAAATTTCCTGACATCTTCTGTGTTTTAAACAAGTTTTCAAAATAGTTTTGTACTCAAAAGATTCATTTGCTTGTTTTAAAGTGTTTTGTTTATTTCAAAGAAATTAGGTTTTGGGAATTTGTCTTGAACTAAAATTCTATATTCATTTGGTATTTTTCCCAAGAGTTTTTCTTTGATCAAAATACTTTGTTTTCCACACTTGAGCTCTATCATCTATCCTATTCTATAGGATCATTTTATTTGTGAGAAAAGAGATTGTTTGAGGTTGATTGAGCCTCCAAGTTGTACACCCTTACTTTTGTTGTATCCCTCTTTGGTAGAGGTTGATCGGGTGATTGGTTTGCTCCCTCTTTGGTAGAGGTTGAGGTTTGTAGTTTGCTCCCTTTAGTGAGAGGTGGAGTTTGGTTTGTAAACCCTCTTCGGTAGAGGTGTTGTTTGTTGTTTGGCTACGGGCCTACCCCTCGGTTGTGAGGCGGTGTTTGAGAGAGGAGTTCGGTGCTCCTTGTGTTGTAACAAATCCTCCTCGGTGGAGGTTCCCTCGGTGGGAGATAGTGGATTGGAAATCCTTCACGGTAGTGAAGGTGGGGATGTAGAGCTAGGGGCTCGAACCTCGAAACATATCTTGTTGTTAGCGTTTGATCCATTGTCTCCTAACTCTCTCTCTCTCTCTCTCTCTCTCTCTTTATTTTGTGCAAAGCATCATTCACATCATTCATATCATTCATATCCATTTGCTTGTATTGTACTTGCATTGATTCATATTGTCTATTCATTATATGCTTGGATTGCTTGTGTGTGCCTCACTTATACTTAACCACAAGAGCTTCATATAGCACCTCAACTCATATCTAGGGGAATCAAGAGGAGTTAGTCCAGAGCCCTTCACGGGGAATTCGGCTACACTTGTTGGTTGTATTAAGTGTGATTGCAAATTTGTTTTAAGTTTCCGCATTTAGCGCATTTAGTTTCTAGATTAGCATTATCACCTATTCACACCCCCCCTCTAGGTGATTTACAGTTTTATGTTTTGACATTTTTAACAAAACATATTTTTAGATTTAAAGACAAAAATCATGATATATATATATATATATATGTTTCATATATATTGGACTTATGTTCATATGCAATATGCTTCAATGTGTTGAAATATCATGTTTTTGTATTTCAATGAGTTTTAGGAAAATTCAGATTTCCTATTGAAAAATCCAAGTTTGACAAAATACAGTTTTTGGTTTTTGATAAAAATGATAAGACACAAAAATAGTTCAAATTGCTTAATATTTGAGTTGAAATTTTTATCACATGTTTATATATCAATGCAAAATGTTAAAACTATTTTTGGGGATTTTTATAAGATTTTTAAGTATTTATTAGAATATTATTTTTACCCAGTTTCTGACCCAGACAGTGGCTGACAGGCCAGGTCGGTCAACCGAACCAAGGGCCGGTCGATGGACGGTCGATCGACGTGCACAGCCTTGTGCACGTCTGGCAGACACAGTGGGCCGGTCGACCGGGCGGTCGACCGGACCAGAGAGCTTTGCTCTCTGTATCTGGGCGGTCGACCGGGTTTCCCCAACGGTCATATTTGTAACCGTTGGCGGTCGACCGGCCGGTCGACCGCAAGCCTGTCAGGCTGACAGATCAGCCTAACGGCTAGTTTTCTGTTTGGCCTATATAAACCCCATTTCTTTGGGATTTTGGCTAAGATTTCAAGAGCTAAAATTTCTCTCATTTCTTGGTGTTTAAAACAAGTTTTCAAAAGGTTTTAGAGCTTCAAAAAATCAATCTTATTTGTTTTAGAGTTTTTAGAAAAATCAAAGAAAATAGAAAATTTGGGAGATTTGTATTATTCTTCATTTCTATCTTTTACAAAGAGTTTTCCCAAGTATTTTTCTTTGAGTTTTTTTTTTCTCGGTGAAGGCGGGGACGTAGAGCTAGGGGCTCGAACCTCGAAACATATCTTTGTGTTTGCGTTTGATCCATTGTCTCTCTAACTCTCTCTCTCTTTATTTTGTGTTGTGCATAGCATCATTCATCATTCATATCATTCATATCTATTTGCTTGTGTTGTGCCTTGCATCATTCATATTGTCATATATTATATGCTTGTGCCTTGCATTGATTCATATTGCCTATCCTTATATGCTTGGATTGTTTGTGTGTGCCTCACTTGTACTTAACCACGAGAGCTTCATATAGCACCTCAACCCTTATCTAGGGGAATCAAGAGGAGTTAGTCCAGAGCCCTTCACGAGGAATTCGGCTACACTTGTTGGTTGTATTAAGTGTGTTGCAAATTTGTTTTAGTTTCCGCATTTAGTTACTAGATTAGCCATATCACCTATTCACCCCCCCCTCTAGGTGATTTCACGAAGCAGTGTTTGCCTTTCTTTGCCGAAGTTCAAGGCAAGACCACTTGTTAGATCATACCCCCATGTTCTCCATTATTCTGAGTACATTTGGCCTGTAAAAAGAGAACTGAGGGAGTTCAGTCTCGCAATTCGAGTCTTCCGTTGGTTTGAACTCGACTCTTCCAAAAAGAATCGATTTTTGACCTTTGCGTGTTGCTGGGACCTCGAAGAAGGATTCTTGCGCATCACTAACACTTTGATATGTCGTGAGAGGTGATCTCACCGGTACATGCAATGATGTCAGAGCATATCTTATCGACCAAGGATCATCATCTACATCAGTACTAGTATCTGATGGTACGGAATCAGAAGCAAGCACAGAAAAATAAGCCAAATCTAACTCTTCATTAATATATCACCCGCCTACATTATTGGTAGTGTTATTGACATCGAGCTTATTAACGCTTGTTACAAGTGGATTCAACCCCCAAAGACACTCTTCTTCTACCTTTGGCTCGACATCAGCTTCGTTACCAGAGTCCAGTTCCATGGCTGGGATTCTCGTCTATTTTCAGAGAATCCTAGTATAGGAGGGAGTCTATGAAGTAGTTCTCTACCCCCTTGAACGGATGCCTTTCGGTGATCAACATTCAGACTTTTCCATCTCCGTCAACATACTTCATGACTTGATGGAGAGTAGAGGGGACGATGGAGTTGCGATGAATCCATAGTCGTCCTAGCAGCAAATTATACGAAGTGTTGGCCTCAATAACATAGCACGTCACCTCGGATCTTAGGTCCCTGATCTGGCATTTGAGTTTGATCTTTCCCATCGGGCACGTACCATTGGTGTTGAAGCCATAAATAATAGTTTAAGTGACGCTTAATCAATGAGTGGGATTCCCAAATACTGCATGACCCGGCGGGGCATGATGCTCAACACGGATCCTGAATCCACCTGAATGCGACTCACCTCAGATAATCCAATATACCCTGTGAAGTACAGGGGCCTATCATGTTTTCTCTTAACCTGCATGTCATCAAGAGTGAAGATTATGCAGGAGACATGTTGAGAGGCGTGAAGGCAGTTTTCTTCATCTTCCTCCTCTGGTTTAGCTGGAATCCGAGCCATGAAAGTCTCAGCATCAGCTAAAACTTCTCTTAGAGCTTCTTTGTTGACTTGGACAGTCTCAGGAGCTCATAGAGGGTAATCCTGGCCGGGATGTTGGCCAGTTGAGCCAAAACATCTAAGCGGTAAGGTACTGAAGATCCCTCCGCTTTATCTTTTGGGAGAACTTTGGCATACCTAAGTTCTTTTTGCTTCTCTACAGGTTGCTTCGTGAATTGCTTTGTTGGCTCTTGGGTGGGTTTAGGCAGATTTGCCACCATTTCGTCGTATTTTTTCAAGTACGACTGTCCCGAGTGAGTCCCTACTATGAGCGGCGCACTCGGTTCTGCAGTAAGGACGATTGTCTCCTCCTCCGATTCAGTTAGCAAGAGGACATCGGTTTTCGCTTCCTGGGATTAAGCACACACCACATTGTAAGGTGAAGCTTTTGCTTTGCCTCTGAACTTCCTGTTAGTAATAGTAGTCCACTATTGGCCTTCCACGAGATCGAGATGAACCCCCATGATCTCTTCCTGAGGAGTAGGAACAGGTATGAGACGTTTCTCCCGTTGGTGGTGAGGATTTGTATTGACTGCCCTTAGCCCCCTTTCGGGATGGAAACTGCTCCGGCCGGTGTTGGAGGCTGTACCCCGAACTGAAGGAATGTCGTCATGTTAGCTGTGACTTTCTTCTTCTCTGAACGAAACTTGAGCACCTCTGCATCAATCAAAGTTTGGAGGATGTCTTTGAAGATGCAGCAACTCTTAGTAGGGTACCCCAGCATCTTGTGGTATAAGCAGTAATTGGGATTGTTACTCTTTCCCACCTCCTCAGGACGTCTAGCTTCAGGAAGTTTCAACCTATTACTATTATTGAGTAACTTAAATAACGAATCAACATGCTCGTCCTTGTATCAAACTTTGACAAGGCTGAAGAAAAAACATTAAGATGGCAATTTTGGAAGAGTAGCTTGTGCACACTGCACATTTTCATTTTGCCTGCATTTATCATTTTAATTTTGTTTAACCATTTGTTAACTCCTTGTGATGCAAGGATACCAGTATATATGCTAGCTCATTCTCTTTAGATATGCCAGTCAACTATTTTAATATGCATTCAAAATTTTATTATTGAACTCTTATTGCAGAACTTTTCAAAAAATCAAGGTATCAAAATTTCAAGAAGTTTAAAAATAAATTTTATGTTGGGACCAGGCTATAGCTTGGACTTTGAGCCCAAGACCTACTTTCATCGTGGGCCTCCAAATTGGCTGGATTTCTGGGAAACTATGGTATATATGAATATGACTAAATGTATAAGTTATGTATAACCTAAGTTTTGTTTAATTTCTCCTTCTTTTCTCTCCGCTCTCTTGAAGAAAAAACGTGAAAGAGTACCCAAAAAAAAAATTCATTTTGATGACATGACTTGTCAAAACAACATATTTTTTTCAATTTTTAAGAAACACAATAGAATTTTTTTTTCAAACACCAGATTGAAAGTAGAGACATGATTTTATTTATTTATTTTTTCTTGAAAGAAGAATGAGGTCAAGAAGAATGAGGTCGGAGAGACTCTGGCCTAAAGGTAGAAACATTTTTTCCCCGTGTTTCCTTTTCCCAACCTATAGCCTGGCCACAACATAAAGTTTATTTTTAAACTTCTTGAAATTTTGATACCTTGATTTTCTGAAAAGTTCTACAATAAGAGTTCAATAATAAAATTTTGAATGCATATCAAAATGGTTACTGAGACTGGCATATCTAAAGAGAATGAGCTAGCATATATATTGGTATCCTTGCATATACATTGGTATCCTTGCATCGCAAGGAGTTAACAATGGTTAGACGAAATTAAAATGATAAATGCAGGCAAAATGAAAATGTGCAATGTCCACAAGCTACTCATCCAAAATTGCCATCTTAATGTTTTTTCATCAGCCTTGTTAAAGTTTGAATTGTATGCAAGTTTCTATCTTCAAACTCTTCACAATTATTGCAATAATTATTAATTTGATTATTATTTCGGAATTCCTTTTTATCCACTGTCTTATAATAACTCAATGTATATAATAATCCTTTTACATGTTTATCTGAAATCAAGACTCATCTTAATATGTTAGTAATCACTAACACATCTTTATTTACAATGACTTTCTAATAATTATAGTTTATTAAATAATAACAGTGATTTACTGATTATCAGGATTTATTAAATAAAGCAATCAATTAATTTAATAAAACATGATAAAATATGATTTATTAAAGAAAAACACTCACAAAACGATCATGGCAATGTAGCTCTCTTTCCTACGATTGCAACAGCTCGAGAATCGTCCAAATCAGATACTGGATGCTCTAGATATCGCCTGAACACTAAAATCATATCCAAATAAGTTAGTTTTGTAATAAAAAGGTCAAGATGTAAATATTCTAGATTATCGGGGGGTTTACTATAAAATTACCTTTATAATTTTGGATGCGAGTTTGGATTGCTAGTGAGTCAAGTTTAGATCCGAAACCCAAACCCAAAACTTAAGTAAATAGGTTGGTCGGTTAACGGGTTTGCATGAGTGGGGAGAATGGGAGAGAAGAAAGATAGAGAGTGAGAGTTTTGTTGGCCCAGAGGCCTTCCACTCTAGTTTTGATGATGATTAACTTATGTAGTTATGTTTACTAATAATCTTGTGATTTTAGTTTCAGATCATTAATCAAGATATTAGTTGGTGATTGCTTCAACAAGATGGTTTGGAAGATTTCACATGGTGATTCAGAGCTCGAGCATCAAGATCATTCATTGCACTCGCTCGTGGATCACGGTTTGGATCGAGTCGACTTGAAGATTGAAGATCGTCAAGAAGACTTAGGTATCCATAGTTTAGTTTAGTGTGTTTTAGATCCATGTGTAAAGATTAGATAGTTGATATGCTCAAGTGCACAAAACACACGTTTTATGGATATTGGTTTTTCGGTTTTTAGTTTAACCGATATTTGTTTTCATGAATAGTAGATCAAAACAAGTTTAATTGGTTTATGTACAGTAGATTCATTCTATACATGCATGCTTAACTTCCTAGACAAACTTATTTTGACTTTCCTATTCATGTATTGAAAAATCCATGTTTGGTAAAATACAGGTTATGGTTTTTTGATAAAATTTATAAGACACAAAAATGGTTCAAAATGTTTGATTTTTGTGTTGTAATTTTTATCACAAGTTTGTATATCAATGTAAAATGATAAAAATATTTTTGTGGATATTTAAGTATTTTATGGAATTTTTAAGAATATTTTTAAACCCAGTTTCTGACCCAGAACAGTGCCTGACAGGCTCTGTCGGTCGACCGAACCAAGAGCCGGTCGACCGGGCGGTCGACCGACGTGCACAGCCTGTGCACGTCTGGGCTGGCACTTGGGCCGGTCGACCGGGCGATCGACCGGACCAGAGAGCTCTGCTCTCTGTTTTTGGGCGGTCAACCGGGCGGTCGACCGGCTTCCTCCAACGGTCAAAATATGACCGTTGGTGATCTACCGCCAGCTGTTCTGGCTGACAGAAACAGCCAAACGGTTAGTTTTTGGAGGAGGCTATTTAAGCCTCATTTCTTGGGGACTTTGACAAGATTTTTAAGAGAAAAAATTTGCCTATTTTCTAGTGTTTAAAACAAGTTTTCAAAAGTGTTTAAAGCTTAAAAGATTTCATCTTTGTTTTGTTTTCAAGGGTTTTGGAAAATTTAAAGAAAACTAGGTTTTTGGGATATTGTTTTGGATCTTCATTTCTATTATATACAAGAGGTTTCCCAAGTAGTTTTTTTTTGTTATTTGTTTTTCAAAAACACCTTGATTTCCACTTGAGCTATATCTCCTATCCTATTCTATTAGGATCATTTGTTTGTGGAAAAAGGAATTGTTTGTGGTTGAAAGATACCACCAAGTTGTAAACCCTCATTTGTTGGTTGCTCCCTCTTTGGTAGAGGTTGAGGTTGTTGTTTGCTCCCTCTAGTGTGAGGTGGAGTTGGAGATTGGTTTTGTATCCCTCTTGGTGAGGTGGATTGTGGTTGTTTGGCTAAGGGCCTACCCCTCTTGTTGAGGTGGTGATTGTGTTTGCCTCGGTGGAGGTTGTTGGTTGAGAGAGGAGTTCGGTACTCCCGGTTGTACAAATCCTCCTCGGTGGAGGTTCCCTCGGTGGGAGTCCTCGGTGGACAAGTTAGTGGATTAAAAATCCTTCTCGGTGAAGGCGGGGACGTAGAGCTAGGGGCTCGAATCTCGGAACATATTTTTGTGTTTGCGTTTGATCCATTGTTTCTAAACCCTCTCTCTTTATTTGTGTTGTTCATTGCATCTTTCATATTGTTATATCATTTATATGCTTGTGTTGTGCCTTGCATTGATTCATATTGCCTATATCTATATGCTTGGTTGTGTTTGTTTGTGTGTCTCACTTGTGCCTAACCACGAGAGCTTCATATAGCGCCTCAACTCTTATTCAGAGAAATCAAGAGGAGTTAGTCCAGAGCCCTTCACGGGAAATTCGGCTACACTCGTTGGTTGCATTAAGTGTAGCAGCAAATTAGTTTTAATTTCCGCATTTAGTTTCTAGATTAGCCATATCACCTATTCACCCCCCCCTCTAGGTGATTTCAATTGGTATCAGAGCCTCCGCTCCTGATACTTAGGTTTAACCACTTAGGAGTGAGATCTTGGTTTGCTAATCTACATTTGCACATACATTTGTTTGCACACACCCATGGATTGCTTTTCACCTCCCATGTTCGATGTCTCCAACATTGACACATGGAAATATAGGATGTCCATGTATTTGAAAACCCTAGGCTTGCATGTTTTCCTTGTCGCTACCAAGAAATGTTATCTTGGTAATAGCAATCATATAGGGGCCAATGCACAAGCCCTAAAGGCTACTAGAAGCACACTTTTCAAAGATTATCTTATGCTTATTTCTAATTTTGATTCTGCCTTTGCAGTGTGGAATATGTTGACCACCTCCACCTCCAAGCTTCAAATGCCAATTCAACCGGAGGATGAATCTAGTTTAGACAAATCCGAACAACGATGCTATATGCTCCAAGGGAATGACTCCCTTGAGGTACATTCGGATACTCAGCTAGATAGAGCTAGCTCTTCATTTGATGATCATGATAGTATGGATGCCAATGCTTTGAATGAAGAGTTATCTATTGTTTGTGAGAACCTCCTTGAAAAATATAAAGTTTTGAAAAAGAAAACTTGTAAATTAAATAAGGAAAAAGAGGATTTGTTTTCAAAATTTGACTTGATTTTGCAAGAGAGAGTTGAAATTTCTAATGAGAGGGATTCATTGAAATCTCAACTTGAACTTACTTTAAAAGAAAATGAATTTTTGAAAAATAAAAATGATTGTAATGATATTTTGAAGAGAAATGAAAAATTGTCTTCAAAAGTTGATTTTGTTTTAAAAGAGAATGTTTCTTTGAAAAATAAAATAATTTCTATTTCAAATGATTTAGATGATTGTTTAAAGAAAAATAATTCTTTGCAAAAGAATATAGATTCACATGTTTGTCATGCTAGTGTAGTATCACACACATCACCTATTGCATATCTCACTTCTTTTTTAATTAAAATGATATAGCTATGCTAAAGAAGAATATTGATTGTTTGGGCTCCACTTTGAGCCAATGTGTTGTGGGTCATACACGTTTGGAATCTTTGTTTCAGAAGAAACAAGTTCCATCTATGCATGCACACCCTCCACGGCATACACAGGCTCCTCACATACACACCCATCACACCATGTATGCTCATGTGTACACTTGTACACATTGTGGACGTAAGGGTCACCTTGCTAAATTTTGTTTTGATCGTATACATGATGATAATTTAGCAACTAAATTTGTTTGGGTTAGAAAAGGTACTAACCCCCATGGACCCAAAAGAGTGTAGGTACCAAAGACCACCCCTATTGTATTTGATGTAGGTGTGGGCTCTCGCATGGCGTGAGAGTTATGGTGCCTTGAAGTGGATGCGTTCCGTGCTTAAAGAAAACAATTTGGATGCATCACTTTCAAGGGGAGTTTGGTGGAGAGGACCACCATTGGTTTGGAGAACTAGAGAGGTGCCTTCATCGGTTTTGGTATCGATCTCTAACTCCCGTTTATATTTGCATGCTTTTCATGTTCATCGATTTATAGCATGTCTTGTTTATTGTTCATTATGCCTATGCCATGTTCATTAGATTAGTGATATACATGATTAGTTATTTTGAGACACCCATGTTTAATACCTATATCTATGTGTTCTCACTTTGTTTTTAACTAATATGTATGTCCTAAATCTAATGCACATGCATATACATAATGATCATATGGATGTTTATGACCTTTGTTTTTGATGCTTCATGATTTGAATATATGTTTAAATGTTAGTTTCATTAAGACTAGGATTTATACTTGTACATATAGTGGGTCACAAATAAATTTTTATATGTTTGTGCTTGAACGCTTATTTGTACCCATTAGATGTGCTAGTATAGTCTAGTTTTGATGATTCATGCATTTAACTTGTATTCCTATTTTATTCATGTTTTTCATGTTTCTATGTTTAACTTCATGTATATGTCTATCTTGTCCAAACTATTGTTTATACATATACATCCTTTGAGCCACGTGCCTTCATGCATATACATTTGTGGACTCGTTGTGTTTGGATATGTATGTATACTTTAGTTTATACTTGACATACATATGCCTTGAAGAAATCGAGTTTTGATGATTTTCATGTTTTGAGGAATATTGAGCTTGAATGTCTATTTTCATGATTATATGTTCCACATAACACTTGTGCACTCACTTCATTTAAATGTTTCTCATGATTGTGTTTTCATGAGTATGATATGAGCTTTTATGGACTTTGAGTGTTTTTAGTGATCATGTGATTTACATAGTTTCATGAAAAATATTTTTGTTTTATTCCTTACTTGAAGGATTTCGTACTACTTTACAAGTTTTTCATTTAACTAGTTACGGTATTCTTCGTTATGGTAGAGTTTTTCAAACATACTATATTTTTCAAATCTACTTTTGAAAACCCCTACCTTCAACGGGCAGTTGGATGGGCGATCATGCTCATGTATGCTTTATAGTGAAAATCATTTTAAACTTGAACATGAATGGGTGGTAGGTTATATGAGATATACTCTTAATATTATTGTTGTTTCAATTGGTATCATTGGATTCTTTCAATTGGTATCAATATTGACATTTCTTGTATACTCATATATATTTTATGTATGTATGCTTACTCTTTAAATAGTATCAATTTCGATTGGTATCTATTTTTCATACATATATATATATTTTGTTTATACTAAGCTTGAGTTTTAATGACCATCATGTTTCAATTGATTAGTTTTCAATTGGTATCTTAAACAAGCTTAAGCATTGTTTTAATTGGTATTTCATAAAGGGGGAGAAAACTCGTATTTTATCTTTCAATTGGTATTTGATTTACCATTGGTTTTGTATTCCACTCTCTTGCTTTATGATAGAAAATAATAATTTCAATTTGGTATCATATGTTTAAAAAGAATAATACTTTAAATTGGTATCAAGATTGTATTTGTTTTCTCAAAATTGATATCAAGATGCTTATATGTTTTTAATTGGTATCAAGATGCTTTTGCTTCTTAAAATTGGTATCAATGTTTTTATGTTTCCTTTCAATTGATATCAAGATACACTACTTTGACATATTTTTTTTGGTATCTTAATTGATTGTCACCCCTTATTTACATCATTTTTGTTTTTAGACAAAAAGGGGGAGAACATTGCATTTATTGTTTTTAACCCCTTTATAGCTTCTTTGTTTCGAACAAAAAGGGGGAGAAGAATTTATTGTTTTGTTTTTACTTGGACCCCTTTGTTGATGATTGACAAAAGGGGGAGAAGTATTTGAGTTTATATGCATGTTTTATATGCATGTTTTGTTTTTGTTTATTAGTTTGTTTTTAATTGATATCAAGAGCATTATGTTTTAGAAAAAGGATTTATGTTCATGCATAACAATAAACAATAAGAATATGTGTTTCATGCTTGTTTATGAGCCTTCATTGCATACTTATTTGCTTATTTATTTATTTATTGCTATGCATGAGTTAAGGGGGAGCTTCTTTGAAGCTTAACTTTAATCCATGCATATATAACTCCATGAGTTTTGTCTTCATCAAAAAGGGGGAGATTGTTGGCCCAGAGGCCTTCCACTCTAGTTTTGATGATGATTAACTCATATAGTTATGTTTACTAATAATCTTGTGATTTTAGTTTCAGATCATTAATCAAGATATTAATTGGTGATTGCTTCAACAAGATGGTTTGGAAGCTTTCACATGGTGATTCAGAGCCCGAGCATTAAGATCATTCATTGCACTCGCTCGTGGATCACGGTTTGGATCGAGTCGACTTGAAGATTGAAGATCGTCAAGAAGACTTAAGTATTCATAGTTTAGTTTAGTGTGTTTTAGATCCATGTGTAAAGATTAGATAGTTGATATGCTCAAGTGCACAACACACACGTTTTATGGATATTGGTTTTTTGGTTTTTAGTTTAACCGATATTTGTTTTCATGAATAGTAGATCAAAACAAGTTTAATTGGTTTATGTATAGTAAATTCATTCTATACATGCATGCTTAACTTCCTAGACAAACTTATTTTGACTTTCCTATTCATGTATTGAAAAATCCATGTTTGGTAAAATACAGGTTTTAGTTTTTTGATAAAATTTATAGGACACAAAAATGGTTCAAAAAGTTTGATTTTTGTGTTGTAATTTTTATCACAAGTTTGTATATCAACGTAAAATGATAAAAATATTTTTGTGGATTTTTAAGTATTTTATGAAATTTTTAAGAATATTTTTAAACCAAGTTTCTGACCCAGAACAGTGCCTGACAGGCTCTGTCGGTCAACCGCACGGTCGACCGAACCAGGAGCCGGTCGACCAGGCGGTCGACCGACGTGCACAGCCTGTGCACGTCTGGGCTGGCACTTGGGCCGGTCGACCGGGCGATCGACCGGACCAGAGAGCTCTGCTCTCTGTTTTTGGGCGGTCGACCAGGCGGTCGACCGGCTTCCTCCAACGGTCAAAAATATGACCGTTGACGGTCGACCGCCAGCTGTTTTGGCTGACAGAAACAGCCAAACAGCTAGTTTTTGGAGGAGGCTATTTAAGCCTCATTTCTTGGGGACTTTGACAAGATTTTTAAGAGGAAAAATTTGCCTATTCTCTAGTGTTTAAAACAAGTTTTCAAAAGTGTTTAAAGATTAAAAGATTTCATCTTTGTTTTATTTTCAAGGGTTTTGGAAAATTCAAAGAAAACTAGGTTTTTGGGATATTGTTTTGGATCTTCATTTCTATTATTTACAAGAGGTTTCCCAAGTAGTTTTTCTTTGTTATTTGTTTTCCAAAAACACCTTGATTTCCACTTGAGCTATATCTCCTATCCTATTCTATTAGGATCATTTGTTTGTGAAAAAAGGAATTGTTTGTGGTTGAAAGATACCACCAAGTTGTAAACCCTCATTTGTTGGTTGCTCCCTCTTTGGTAGAGGTTGAGGTTGTTGTTTGCTCCCTCTAGTGTGAGGTGGAGTTAGAGATTGGTTTTGTATCCCTCTTGGTGAGGTGGATTGTGGTTGTTTGGCTAAGGGCCAACCCCTCTTGTTGAGGTGGTGATTGTGTTTGCCTTGGTGGAGGTTGTTGGTTGAGAGAGGAGTTCGGTACTCCCGGTTGTACAAATGCTCCTCGGTGGAGGTCCCTCGGTGGGAGTCCTCGATGGACAAGTTAGTGGATTAGAAATCCTTCTCGGTGAAGGCGGGGACGTAAAGCTAGGGGCTCGAAACTCGGAACATATCTTTGTGTTTGCGTTTGATCCATTGTCTCTAAACCCTCTCTCTTTATTTGTGTTGTGCATTGCATCTTTCATATTGTTATATCATTTATATGCTTGTGTTGTGCCTTGCATTGATTCATATTGCCTATATCTATATGCTTGGTTGTGTTTATTTGTGTGCCTCACTTGTGCTTAACCACGAGAGCTTCATATAGCGCCTCAACTCTTATTCAGAGGAATCAAGAGGAGTTAGTCCAGAGCCCTTCACGGGGAATTCGGATACACTCGTTGGTTGCATTAAGTGTAGTTGCAAATTAGTTTTAATTTCCGCATTTAGTTTCTAGATTAGCCATATCACCTATTCACCTCCCCCCCTCTAGGTGATTTCAAGTTTGAGAGAGAATGAAAGAGATAGAGGTGAAATCACCTAGAGGGGGGTGAATAGGTGATAATGCTAATCTAATGAACTTAATGCGGAACTTAAAAACTAATTGCAATTAACAAGAGATGCACACTCAAACAAACCTAGCAAATAAATATGAATGAACAATATGAATTGATGCAAGGCACAATATAGAGAGAGAGAGAGTAAGAGCCAAGGGATCAAGCGCAAACAACAAGATATGTTTCGAGGTTCGAACACTCAGCTCTACATCCCCGCCTTCACACAGAAGGATTTCAAGTTCCACTAGCTTGTCCACAAAGGACTCCCACAAAGGGAACCTCCACCGAAGATTTAGGGCAATAACAATTACTAGGAGTACCCAACTCCTCTCCTTACAAACACAACCTCCTCCTTGAGGCACAACACCAAGCCAACAAATAATCACCTCACAACTTGAGGGATAAGCACAAAGCTATACAAGGATCACCTCACCACTTGAGGGATACAACCCAAATGCACAAACTCCTCAACACAATGAGGGAAAGGCACAAAGCCAAGTAAAGATTGGGTTTACAACTTGGTGATCAAAAGACCACAAACAATCTCTTTCCCACACAAAGATCCTATAGAATAAGATAGTAGATGTAGCTCAAGTGTGGAGAAAACCAAAGGAATGGAAATCAAAAACTCAAAGAAAATCTTTGGGAAAAACTAGAAACCAAGATGAAAAAGTTGAACCAAAATCTTTTCCCAAAAATCCTTTCTTGATTTTTCAAACCCTAGCAAAAACACCAAATAGATTGTTCAATTTAAAACCCAAAAACTTCTTTTGATTGCTGTGAAAACACTAGAGAGTCAGGAAAAATTCGCACAAAAATTCTTAGAGAAAATCTCTTTCCAATGGGGTATTTATAGGCCATTTGGAAAACTAGCCGTTGGCAGCAGAAACTGCCAAAAATGAACTACCGGTCGACCGGTCGGTCGACCAGCCAACGGTCACATTTTGACCGCTGGCAGCAACCGGTCGACCGTGCGGTCGACCGTCCCAGATACAGAGAGCAACGCTCTCTGTCCGGTCGACTGCTCGGTCGGCCGGGGGCAAACAGAGAGCAAACTGCTCTCAGTCGGTCGACCGTGCGGTCGACCGGCTTATGGGGCAGCCAGCGTGCACGTATCCGTGCACGTCGGTCGACGCTACGGTCGACCGACTACATGGTACGGTTGACCGTCCGGTCAACCGACCTAGCCTGGCAGCTACAGTTCTGGGCCAGAAAAACAAGGTATTTATTATCCAATAAATTCCCATAAAATCTCTAGAATTACACAAAAATGGTTTTATCATTTTATATTGAAATATAAACTTGTGTTAAAAATTTCAACACAAATTTCAAACATCTTGAAACATTTTTGTGTCTTATCATTATTACCAAAATCCAAAAACTGTATCTTCTAAAACTTCAATTTTTGAATAGAAAATACATTTTGTCCAAAACTCATCCAAATACAAAAACATGATATTAAACAACATTTAGGCATGATGTATATGGATATAATCCTATATACATGAAACATATATATATATATATATATATATATATATATATATATATATATATATATATATATATATATATATATATATCCATGTTTTTGTCTTTAATTTCAAAATATGTTTTGTTAAAAATACAAAACCTAAAACACATGAATAGGTATATCAAACTAAGTTTGTCTAGGTAGTTGAAGCATGCATGTATATAAAACAAATCTAATATACATTAAACCATGTAAACTTGTTTTGATCAATCTATTCATGAAACCAAGATCGGTTAAACCTATCAAACCGAAAACCAAAACATGAAACGTGAGTGTTGTGAACTTGAGCATATCATACTATTCTAATCTTTACAATTTGGATATAAACACAAAACTAAACTAGGTACCGATGTCTTCTTGTAGAGCGCAATCTCCAAGCCGACTCGATCCAAAACTCTTTGATCCACCGAGCAAGTGCTATATATGATCTTTGACGCTCGGGCTCTTGAATCAACATGTGAAAGCTTCCAAATTATCTTGTTGAAGCTAATCACCAACTAATAACTTGATTAATGATCTGAAACTAAATAACACAAGATTATTAGTACACATAACTACATGAGTTAATCATCCTCAAAACTAGAGTGGAAGGTCTTTGGGCCAACAATCTCCCCCTTTTTGATGATGACAAAACTCATGGAGTTATATATGCATGGATTAAAGTTAAGCTTCAAAGAAGCTCCTCCTTAACTCATGCATAAACATAAAAAATAAATATATGCAATGAATATTAAGCATGTATATGCATGCTCATGCATAAAACAATAAAATAAAACTTGTTCTTATATCAATTGAAATCACTCTGATGCCAATAGAAATTGTCAAAACAAAACATGCTCTAGATACCAATTAAAACATCTAGATACTACTTAAAACATATTCTAGATACCAATTAAACTTAATATATGCAAAACATAATATGCATATATGAACTCAAATATTTCTCCCCCTTTTTGTCAATCATCAATAAAGGGGTAAAAACTAAAACAATTCAAGAAAATCTTCTCCCCCTTTTTGTCTAAAACAAAATATCAATAAGGGGTTAAATCACACATGATACTAATTGAAATGAGTATAAAACAATTCAAGAAATGCCTATATCAAAATGATACCAATTGAAATAAAGATAAACGATGCATTGAAACAAATCATATAAAACATTTTTATATGAAAACATATACCAATTGAAAACAACAATCTTGATACCAATTGATAAGTAAATAAACAACATACCAATTTTAAGTAAACAATCTTGATATGATACCAATTGAAATTTTAAATATAACAAATTTTGAATTCCTAAACATAAATCTTGATACCAATTAAAATTATCAATCATAAAGTATGGGAGTGGAAATCAAATACCAATTGAAAGATGAAATACAAGTTTTCTCCCTCTTTATGAATTACCAAATAGAAACATGCAAATCTTGTATATGGATACCAATTGAAAACTAGTCAATTGAAATAAGATAGTCATTATAAAACAAGCTTTATCATGATCAAAATTTGTGCTCTAAGATATATGAATATAATAAGCACAAATAAAAACATATATATGTATGAAGAAATTAGATACCAATTGAAATTGATACTCTTTAAAGTGCAAGCATACATATAAAAAAATATATGAGTATACAGAGAATGTCAATATTGATACCAATTGAAAGAATCCAATGATACCAATTGAAACAACAATAATGATCAAATGTATATCTCATATAACTTATCCTCCCAATCATGTTCAAGTTTAAAAATGATTTTCAATATAAAGCATACATGAGCATGGTCTCCCATCCAACCACCCTTGGAAGGTAGGGGTTTTCAAAAATAGGTTTGAAAATAGAGTACGGTTGAAAATCTCTACCATAAGAAGAATACGAACTAGTTAAATGGGAAATCTTGTTAACTAGTACGAAACCCTTCAAGTAAGGAATAAAACAAAATCATTTTTCATGAAACATGAAAATCACATGATCCCTAACACTCAAAGTCTATAAAGCCCATATTATACTCATGAAAATAAAATCATGAGAAACCTAATAAAGTGAGTGAACAAGTGTTATGTGACACATATCAACATGAAAATATCAATTAAGCTCAATTAAAACTCCTTAAACATTAAAAACATGAGAAACTAAATTTTCATTAAAAACAATTTATACTTCAAGGCATATATATGTTTTGACAACACAAAAAGTATACATACATATTCCTAAATACAGTTGAGTCCATAATAAAGATTTGCATGAAAAAGCAAATGACTCAACGGGTATACATGTATATCTTAAAGTTTGTCAAAATGAACATATACATGAAGCGAAAACACATGATTATAAAACATGTCCAAATTGGGGAATACAAGTTAGAATGCATGAATCATCAAAACTAGACTATACTAGAACATCTAATGGGTACAAATAAGCATCCAAGCACAAACATATATAAAGATTAATTTGTGGCCCATTCTATTTACAAGTATATACCTAGTCTTAATGAAAACTAACATTTAAACATATATTCAAATCATGAAGCACGAAACGGGAAATAAATCATCATTATAAACATAAAACGATCATTATGTAAATTCTCATGCTATTAGAGATATGATGTGCATAATAGCTAAACAAATGGTGAGAATACAACATATGGGTCCATATAAACATGGGTGATCTCTAAAGCTATACATGCATGTCAATGATCTAAGAATCATGGCATTTAACATAACAAACTATAAACATCAAAAACACGAGGCATAAAAACAAAAATCATAAACACATGTATGATCATTATGTACATGCACATGCATTAGATCTAGAGCATACATATTAGTTAAAAAAACAAGGTGAGAACACAAAGATAGGTCCATGGGTGTCTCAAATAACTAAACATGTATATCACTAATCTAAATTACATGGCATAATCATAATGAACAATGAAACATGACATGGTATAAATCAATGATGTGAAAAGCATGTAAATATAAACGGAAGTTAGAGATTGATACCAAAACTGATGAAGGCACCTCTCTAGTTCTCCAAACCAATGGTGGTCCTCTCCACCAAACTCCTCTTGAAAGTGATGCATCCAAATTGTTTTCATTTAAGCACGGAACTCATCCACTCCAAGGCACCGCTACTCTCACGTGATACGAGAGCCCACGCCTACATCAAATACATGAGGGGTGGTCTTTGGTACCCATTTTCTTTTGGGTCCATAGGGGTTAGTATCTTTCCTAACCCAAACAAGATTATTTGCTAAATTTTCAATATGTAAACGATCATAGCAAAATCTAGCAAGGTGGCCTTTTCGATCACAATGTGTACAAGAGTACACATGAGCATACATGTGATGGTGGTGACCGTGGGAAGCATGTGTATGCCGTGATGGGTGTGCATGCAAAGATGGAACTTGTTTCTTACGAACCAAGATTTCCAAGCGTGTATGATCCAAAGCACATTGGCTCAAAGTGGAGCCCAAACAATCAACACTTTTCTTCAAAACATTTATATCATTTTCAATAGTTGAAGATAAAGTGGAGCATGCAATAGGTGTGCTAGATGAAGAAGCTACACTAGCATGGCAAACATGTGAAGACAATTCAATTTTCAAAGAATCATTTTTCTTTAAAACAAAATCCAATTCTTTTGTTATGAAATCAATTTCATTTTTCAATGAAAGGTTATCTTTTAAAACAAAATTTAATTTAGAAGATAAAACCTCATTGTTTTTCACAACATCATCACAATCATTTTTGCTTTTCAAAACATCAATCTCTTTTTGGGCAAGGTCTAGTTGAGATCTTAGTGAGTCACGTTCACTAGTAATCTCTTCCTTCTCTTGCCCAAACCGATTCAAAAATTGAGCACAAATCCTTCATTTCTTCTTTTAAATCAAAGTTCTTCTTTTTCAAAAGTTCATGTTTTTCTAAGAATTTTTCAAGCTTTGAGGCAAGTTCTAAATTTAAATTTGAACTTCCAAACACCCATAGCAATATGAACTAGAGCTATCATCTAGTTGAGAATCCGATTGTACCTCAAGGGAGTCTTTCCCTTAGACCATGAGGCAATGCTCGTCGGACTTGTCTCTCCTAGATCTCCTCAACTTGTTAATGATCCTTGGAAGCTCGGGAGAAGTCAAAATGCTCCAAACTGCAAAAGTCGAATCATAATGATCAAACACATATAGAAGATCTTCATTAAGAGATGCTCTAAGTGTCTTAAGTGCTAATGCATTTGCCTTTTTATGCTTACTAGCATTAGGGTAGAATTCTTGAGTAGTGGCTTAATAAACTAGATGTCCTAAGCTTTTTAAATGACTACTCACCTTGGCCTTCCAAATATCATGTCTAGAAAAATCAAACATAGGAGGGCTATCCATGAGTGCAAACTAAATGTGTGCAAATGAACAATGCAAATGAAGATTAGCAAACCAAGATCTCACTCCTAGGTGGTTAAACTTAAATATCAGGAGCGGAGGCTTTAATACCAATTGAAATCACCTAGAGGGGGGTGAATAGGTGATAATGCTAATCTAAAGAACTTAATGCGGAATTTAAAAACTAATTGCAATTAACAAGAGATGCACACTCAAACAAGCCAAGCAAATAAATATGAATGAACAATATGAATTGATGCAAGGCACAATATAGAGAGAGAGAGAGAGTAAGAGCCAAGGGATCAAGCGCAAACAACAAGATATGTTTCGAGGTTCAAGCACCCAGCTCTACATCCCCGCCTTCACACAGAAGAATTTCAAGTCCACTAGCTTGTCCACAAAGGACTCCCACAAAGGGAACCTCCACCGAGGATTTGGGGCAATAACAATTACAAGGAGTACCCAACTCCTCTCCTTACAAACACAACCTCCTCCTTGAGGCACAACACCAAGCCAACAAACAATCACCTCACAACTTGAGGGATAAGCACAAAGCTACACAAGGATCACCTCACCACTTGAGGGATACAACCTAAATTCACAACCTCCTCAACACAATGAGGGAAAGGCACAAAGCCAAGCAAAGATTGGGTTTACAACTTGGTGATCAAAAGACCACAAACAATCTCTTTCCCACACAAAGATCCTATAGAATAAGATAGTAGATGTAGCTCAAGTGTGGAGAAAACCAAAGGAATGGAAATCAAAAACTCAAAGAAAATCTTTGGGAAAAACTAGAAACCAAGATGAAGAAGTTGAATCAAAATCTTTTCCCAAAAACCCTTTCTTGATTTTCCAAACCCTAGCAAAAACACCAAATAGATTGTTCAATTTAAAGCCCAAAAACTTCTTTTGATTGCTGTGAAAAAACTAGAGAGTCAGGAAAAATTCGCACAAAAATTCTTAGAGAAAACCTCTTTCTAATGGGGTATTTATAGGCCATTTGGAAAACTAGCCGTTGGCAGCAGAAACTGCCAAAAATGAACTACCGGTGGACCGGTCGGTCGACCGTCCAACGGTCACATTTTGACTGCTGGCAGCAACCGGTCGACTGTGCGGATGACCGTCCCAAATACAGAGAGCAACACTCTCTGTCCGGTCGACCGCTCGGTCGGCCGGGGGCAAACAGAGAGCAAA
This sequence comes from Agave tequilana, assembly GCA_038442645.1. Classification (NCBI taxonomy): domain Eukaryota; kingdom Viridiplantae; phylum Streptophyta; class Magnoliopsida; order Asparagales; family Asparagaceae; genus Agave; species Agave tequilana. The sequence goes on from JAVJIF010014798.1 coordinate 54,131, forward strand.
CTGCTCTCAGTCGGTCGACCGTGCAGTCGACCGGCTTATGGGGCAGCCAGCGTGCACGTATCCGTGCACGTCGGTCGACGCTACGGTCGACCGGCTACATGGTACGGTCGACCGTCCGGTCGACCGACCTAGCCTGGCAGCTACAGTTCTGGGCCAGAAAAACAAGGTATTTATTATCCAATAAATTCCCATAAAATCTCTAGAATTACACAAAAATGGTTTTATCATTTTATATTGAAATATAAACTTGTGTTAAAAATTTCAACACAAATTTCAAACATCTTGAAACATTTTGTGTCTTATCATTATTACCAAAATCCAAAAACTGTATCTTCTAAAGCTTGGATTTTTGAATAGAAAATACATTTTGTCCAAAACTCATCCAAATACAAAAACATGATATTAAACAATATTTAGGCATGATGTATATGGATATAATCCTATATACATGAAACATATATATATATATATATATATATATATATATATATATATATATATATATATATATATATATATATATATATATATATATCCATGTTTTTGTCTTTAATTCCAAAATATGTTTTGTTAAAAATATAAAACCTAAAACACATGAATAGGTATATCAAACTAAGTTTGTCTAGGTAGTTGAAGCATGCATGTATATAGAACAAATCTAATATACATTAAACCATGTAAACTTGTTTTGATCAATCTATTCATGAAAATCAAGATCGGTTAAACCTATCAAACCGAAAACCAAAACATGAAACGTGAGTGTTGTGAACTTGAGCATATCATACTATTCTAATCTTTACAATTTGGATCTAAACACAAAACTAAACTAGGTACCGATGTCTTCTTGTAGAGCGCAATCTCCAAGCCGACTCGATCCAAAACTCTTTGATCCACCGAGCAAGTGCTATATATGATCTTTGACGCTCGGGCTCTTGAATCAACATGTGAAAGCTTCCAAATCATCTTGTTGAAGCTAATCACCAACTAATAACTTGATTAATGATCTGAAACTAAATAACACAAGATTATTAGTACACATAACTACATGAGTTAATCATCATCAAAACTAGAGTGGAAGGCCTTTGGGCCAACAAGAGGCTAAGGAGGAGGGGTCCTGGCGGCCAGCCTGAGCCTGGGTTCGAACAGTGAGAAGGGAAAGAAATATGGAGAGAGAGGATTGAGAGTGAGTTAAGAAGTGTTGGGGAGAGATTTAATTAGAAAGGGGAGAGTAGGAATTAGAGAGAGATAGAGAGAACTAGAGAGACAGAGAAATAGAGAGAGGGGGAAAATCAGTGGAAGAGAGGCGGTGGGAAGATTGGAGAAAATTGGAGAAAGAGAAAGGGAAAAGAAATTAGGAAAAAAAATGAATTTTAAAATATTATTTGATTGGTGAAATTTTGACAAGTTCCGAAAGATTCCCAAAATTTTTATATAATAGAGAATATTATATGGAGGAGTAATGTGAAATCAGATTTAAGAAATTCAGTCTGATATACAAGTTAAAAATCCTGCAATATGTCGCCAATACCCGTCGACACCAGTTTAATCGAATTTTCGATTAATTCAGAAAAATCTCCAAAAATATGCTAAAATAGAAAATATGATTTTGAAGAATAATTTGAAAGCAGACTTTAGGAATTCAACTCCGTTTGTGGATTAAAAATTCTAGAGCCGATGATCGGTATCAGTCGACACTGAATTCAGAGATATTCCAAAATAATCTAGAAAAAATTTAGAAATTTTTAAAAAATCTAAAATATTGAAATGATATTTGGAGTTAAAAATAATTCAATCTAACTATCAGAAATATCAAATCAAATTTGTACACTGCATCAAGTACTGATACTGTGACACGTACATCTAAAATCAGGGGTTACAACATACTTGTGATTCCTATAAACTGGTGAATTATTAGTGAATTTTCCTCAACATTTTTTTTCTCAATTTCACTTTTCACATAAAAATATTGTGTCTCAATTTGCTTTGTGTGCTGTTGTTGACACTTAAAAAAGACAAGATTCTTATTGGTCCGAACAATGTCTAAACTTGTTGACATTTATAAAAGACAAGTGACAGACAAGCTGAAGACCAGTTTTCACCCATCTCCGAGGGACAAAGAAGCAACTTGGACTCCACTGATCCAGCAAGCAGACAGTGAACCCGGATTGTTTCTAAACAGACCTCAGCAGGTCTAAGGTGCTAACACTTAGCATCGCATGAGCCCAAAGGGATAGCCTCGCTTGAGAGGCTAATATCACCCAACTTCGCCTTGAAGCCATCCAAAGCCTCGCCAAGAAGCTAACTCGCAACTTCGCCACAGGAGACTTCCAGCTCCACCAAAGGGTTTCTTTCGGACTTCGCCAGAAACCGTCTCTAGCTCCGCTATGAGCTCAATGCTGACAGCTCCGCCATTGGTCTGCTATGGTCAACCTTTGACCAATCAAATCTCCAGATGAGATCGGATCCAATCAGATCAAATCCAATTAAGATCAAATCAGAGATCAGATTTGGCAGTTGATTGTCACAATCTCTTGACTCTCCTAAAACGAGTAAGAAGATCAGGATAAATCCTCCAACGATATGGAAAGGATCAAAACAGATCAAGAGGATCAACCGACCTGCCAATTCTAGCTTCGCAGAAGCTGATCCTAGCCTCGCAGCAAGGCTACTTTCTAGATTTAAACAGATTTGATTCAATCTGTTCCCATATCTTCAAGGAACGATTATACCCTTGCTCTCCCTATAAATAGCCCACCAGGGGTATAAGGAGAAAAGGAGGGGGCATACAAGAACCACGAAAAAGAGAGAGGACTCCACAAGCAGAGACTTCTTCACAACGCACCGTGCGTTCTCGAATTCAGAGATCTTTTAGAGAATTACTTTCTCTATCCAGGGTGTTGATACCCTAACATCGTCCTTCTTCTCAAGGAATCTCCGGAACCAGGCGAGAAGGAATTCCTTATTGAAGGCGATTTTGAGAAGCAGCAAGAGGATTCTACCAACCTTCTGTTCTCTGATTCCCCGAACCAGGCGAGAAGGGAATCTCATCGCTCGCATCGTCAAAAGGACAAAGTGGTCGCGCGCTGACCAGACTCCTATCGGCACACTTCTCCAGAATCTCTGAGGAGATCTACTTGTAATCTTTTTAAGAATACTTGTAATTTAGCTCTTCAAACTCTTTTTTTGTAAGTTTTCCCCTTTGCAAACATGATGGAAAACAAGATGGCGACTTCGCTGGGGAAGAAATTCTCCACTGTCGAGAATCAAGTGTCGCAATGCGACGAACCGACCTTCGGGTCTAACTCTGAATTCAGAAAAGCCGGTGCAGCCAGAGCTTCTCTGGCTAAATCTTCAAGGAAAGTCTCTGCGGAGACTGAAAAGGTTCTCTGCGAACCTGCTGCGGTCCTCTGGCGCAACAAAGAAGCACGTCCGCAGTCTGATTCCTTTACTTGTAAGAACTTGGTGGTTCAGTTCGATCAAGGAAGATTTGAAGAAGTCCTCTCTGGGGGTGGCCCAATGCTTCGAGCACGGAAGCATAGGAGAGTTTCCACGACCAAGGTTTCGAATCAGAAACCGGAAGCAGAATTCTGCCGACACTCCTCAGCCTCGTGTATGGCTAATCAGATTCCTTGCGAATCTAAGCCTCCTCTGCCAAGGCGGATATGGAGGCCTAAACAGAAGTCTTCAACCGAAGCTTCAGGCGTAGCTACGCCTAAACCGCGCCTCTCCCGCGAAGAAAAAGGCAAGATGCCTGTCTGCTCCAATCATAAAGTTACAACGGCAATCATACCGTCACCCAATTCAAGAGCAGCGATGCCTCGCGCCGGCCTCGTTCTCATGAGCGAAGCTACTGTACCACAGCGTACGCGCAGGGTTCATGACCGCAAAGCCGAAGCCAAAGTACCATCTAAGGCTAATTACCTTCGCAGCAGCATAGCGGGTAAAGCACCACGGCGTGCTCCGCTTTCCAGTGCGTCAAGCACTAAGTTCGCGTTTGATGGCGAAGCTAGAACCAAAGCACTATTCAGTGCTAATCCCATCTGCAGGGATAAAAGAAGTAGGACATCGCCCTATGTGCGATCCAGAAGAGCCTTTGCGCTCGATTGCAGGGACCCAACCGGGTCTGATTTGAGGAAATTATTGACGGATAGACAAACCTCTTCCCCCTGTTGTCAACAAGTGGGATGTCAGCTGGTGACACTCCACTCGGTCCATTGCCTGATGGGATCAATCCCCGCCACGCCTCCAAGAAGACGGTCAGTTTTTAATCGACAATCGGTACAAGCCCCGATGAAGCATCGCAAAAGGAGCATCTCGCGAGATCTACCCTCCGCATCCGTCAACATGACTGGGAGAGGGCGAGAGCTGCGCAGGGGAAGACAAACAGCTGACGACACCCCCTACAGCTCCCCAGATCCAGATTATAGCCCAGGCTTAGGCGAAGTCTTGGTGCATGAAGAAGGTGTTTTCCGGAACACCAGATCCAGGGTGGCGATACCCTACACTTATGAACAGCCTTCTTCCTCGACGGCCCTAGCCTCGTCACAGCCCAGGAGATCACTCCAATCATCGGACGAAGAAGATGAAGATAGTGGGTACACCTCTTCGGCGATAGTTAGCTCGGTGCGAACAGACAGAGCATCAGTCAATATGGCTGACAACGTCAACGACGATCTTCGTCGGCGCCTGGAAGCTCAGGAGCAAACTTTCAGAACTCAGCAAGAGGCTCTGGACAATATTCAATAGATGCTCGCTCAACTCCTCAATAACCGGAATAACAATGATGCCGGGAGCAATCACGATGAGGAGGAACACTTCAGCAATGAGCAACCAAAGCCGGAGAAATCCAAAGAGGGTTCTTCCTTAGACGCCGAAGTCCTTAAGGGCCTCCAAGCTCAAATCGCATCCCTAGCTCAGAGTGATGAATTAAAGAAGGTAGGGGCAGTCCGTCCTTATCCGCTGGAGTGGGATTCGGTGCCATATCCACCGAAGTTCAAACCGCCAACGCTGCATACCTATGATGGAAAGAGCTCGCCAAATCGGCACATCTACTATTTTCGGTCTCAGACTGGTAATGTTATAAGCAATGACGCCATCATGGCTAGGCTTTTCATTGGCACCTTAAAGGGGGTGGCATTTGACTGGTTTCGCAGTCTTCCCCCGGGCTCTATCAACTCCTGGATCGACCTGGAAACTCGGTTCCTCTCTCGTTTCTATGAGGATGATACCGAAGTAACCATGGATAAGCTCCTCTCCACTGTGCAGAGGAAAGACGAATCTGTTCGTGACTACATTGAACGGTTCAGAAACTTATCCTTGATGTGCCCAGCTGGGATGTCATTACCCATGCTCTTGCAGACATGCAGACACAACTTCCTAGACCAAGTAGAAGTTCACATGGGGGCTGTCAAAGCCCACACTTGGAAAGAATTGGTCGAACAAGCTGAGATAGCCGAGAAGTCGGCTAAAAAGTTCGAACCATCCGCCCCTAGAGGCAAGTGGGGGATGAACAACAAAGGGCGTAGCGACCTACCGCAATCTTCTCAAGCTAAAGGTAAAAAGACTATGTCTGTGGAGTTATCCGGAGATGTGCAGTCGAAGGCCAAGAAGAGCGGTTTCAACAATCAGGAGCCTAAGTTCCCTCCAAAGCAGTACTCGTTCAAAGACGATCAGGTGATCACCATATTCCATCTGCTCCACAAAGGGAACAAAATGAAGCTGCCAGATGCTCGGCGTCCCAATGAGATAGGGCGCACAAACGACCCTAAATATTGTCTCTACCATAGGATGATCCACCATCCTACTGACAAGTGCTATGTCCTCAAGGATAGAATTCAAGCCTTGGTCGACGCTGGAGTCCTGACACTGAAGACGGAGCAGAAGAAAGTCACCGCCAATATGGTGACCCTCGAGTTTGGCAAAGCTCCAAAGATCACAGTTCCTGATGGGACTTATTCCGTCCCTGCGCCACGGTTGGAAGTCAAGCATCTTCCAGCTACAGCTCAAAACAATAAGGGTCATGTTCCCTTAACATTGGAGACAGGAGAAGTCATGTGGATACATCCAGACCTCGTCCAAGACGTACAGCGGGATCCAAAGAAGCCCAAGTCAAAGGGCAAATCTTGCAATGTCATCTCCATCCTGCCAGACGACGACAATCTTACATCGGCTTCCCTCAGTGATTCAGAAGGAGAAAAGCTTGCTTGCACGGCGCAAGCCGATACGCCTCAACAAACGGGCACCCGATCCGGAAAATCATACTTGAGGCAGTATGAAAAGTCTACTGACGAGACACAACAGCAAACGACGTCAGTACAAGCACCAGCATCCACTCCAATCCCAACCAAGAGAAAAGAGAGGCCTAAGGAGGTACGATTCGACCACGTGTTGAAGAAACCACCAGGCCAAGGGTTTGATACGCCCTTTCGGTTTGACATATTAGCTCAGCTGGCCAATATCCCAGCTCGTATCACATACACGAGCTCCTTCGCCTCTCGAAAGAGACAAGAGAAGCACTCAGGGATGCGCTAGCCAATTCAGAATCTTTTCTGACATGCATGCCTGAAATCCCTAACGACGACGTTCAGTCTCCTTGCCCAGAATGTCTTCATGCACAATCAAAGGTGCCCGCTATTACATTCACGGCGGAAGATATGCTTCTCAAAGACAACAAGCACGATCGACCTCTGTACTACACAGGATATATCGGTTCAACATGCATTGAAAGAATACAAGTCGATCCAGGATCTGCACTCAGCATCATCCCCAAAAGGCTTCTCTACTTCCTCGGCATACCGTTGTACAGGTTGTCCGTAACCACTACTACAATATACGGTTTCAACGCCGGAAGCAGTCACCCATTTGGGAAAATTCGGCTCCGTTGCAGAATTGGGAGCCTGAAGTCAGAAGTGACATGCTATGTCATTGATGCTGACACATCATATAATCTGCTACTGGGACGGCCATGGATCCATGCTAACTGGATCGTTCCCTCTACTCTGCACCAATGCTTCAAATATGTTGAAGATGACACGACAGTACGAACTGTCTTTGCTGAGAGGCAACCATTCAAAGGGGTGGAAAACTACTTCACTGACGCTCTCCTATATCAAGAGGCCGGTGGAGCACTCAAAGAATCGTTGCCGGACAATGATGAAAGTGGCAACGAGGCGGATTCAGAATCCGAAACAGGCATGCCAGCCATTCTGATTGGTGACCCAATTATAGCATGTCTCAATAATCCCCTATGTATACTCCTTTAGAGGATGAAGGTGAATGGGTAATTAATGATAATATTTCTTTTGATTATCCTGCGAGTATTTGGTCGATTAAATCCATTACGGATGGCTCTCTGCATGTGCTCGTACATGAGCCAAGTGTGGCCAGCACATCTGTGGAAGCTATAGAGGGGGCCACACTGGTGATCCCTCCGTCCAAACAAGGTCAGTCGCCGATAATCTTCGGTAGAACCCGGCCACGGGGATCCACAACTGCAGATTCAAGCTCAGACGCAGACGCCCCACAGTTCTTCCATTATGCGCGGCCAGCGCGCCACATTATGAAGAAAATGGGGTACGACTTGAAGCATGGAGCAGGCCTGAATTTCGGAAAAGGAAGGCGCGGTTTGATGCGGAACCTTGTGTCTAAAGGGAAGCCTGCAAACTACTATGATAGTACACGCAGGGGGTGGGGTTACGTCACGCCCACATCGTCAGCAATGGTTCAAGCCAAGGACGATGGGTCAGCTCCATCACATTCGGCTTCATCCTCCGAGTGGGACTCCGATATCAGCATAGGAGGAATGTTCAAAGACCTCACTATTAATATGACCTCAAGCAGTCAATTGGAGCCCGCAGAAGCCACTGATGAGGAACCATGGGCCCAGCAATTAGACCTTCAATGGGAAAAACGATTCGAACTGCGCGAGCCACCCACTGAAGACAAGGTGATGCAGGTCAATCTGGGGAGTCAAGACCATCCCAAACCCATCTTTATAAGTGAAAGCCTATCACTTATAGAAAAGGAGGAATTGATAATGCTCGTGAAGGAGTATATAGACGTCTTCGCATGGAGCTACGCAGATATGCCCGGACTTGATCCACAGGTCGCTATGCACCGTCTAAACATCAAACCCGACGTTAAGCCAGTCAAGCAGCAACAACGTCGGTTTCGCCCGAACATCATGGAAGCTATTAAAGTCGAAGTTCACAAGCTCATTGCATGTGGCTTCATCCGGGAGGAGCAACATCCAGATTGGGTGGCTAATATAGTCCCCGTCCTCAAGAAGAACGGGAAAATACGGATCTGCATCGACTACCGTGATCTCAATACGGCCTGTCCCAAGGATGAATTTTCGCTGCCCATCACCGATGTCATGATTGACAACACATGCGGGTTCGAAAGGATGTCTTTCATGGACGACTTTTCAGGGTACAACCAGATTAAGATGTATCCCGACGATGAGAAGCATACTTCGTTCCGAACACCATTGGGGGTATACTGCTACACTGTAATGCCCTTCGGAATGAAGAACGCCGGAGCAACCTATCAGCGCGCAATGAGTACAATCTTCCGCGATCATCTCTGAAAAACGGTGGAGTGCTATGTCGACGACATTGCCGTCAAAAGCCGCAACAAGAATGAACATCTTCGCGACCTCAGAACGATGTTCGATATAATGCGGGCGCATCAACTGAAAATGAACCCGACAAAATCCTTCTTGGGAGTGTCGAGTGGCAAGTTCCTTGGGTTTATCGTCACATCAAAAGGAATTCATCTTGACCCAGACAAAGTCAAACCCATTCAGAGCATGCATCCACCGAGGAATCTCAAAGAGCTCAGAGGATTGCAAGGCAGGCTGGCCTACATCAGAAGATTCATTGCAAATCTCTCAGGCCGCTGTCAACCGTTCACCCGGCTCATGAAAAAGGGTGCTTCCTTCGTATGGGATCAAGCTTGCCAGGAAGCTTATGAAGACATCAAGAGGTACCTCACAAAGCCTCCAGTCTTAGTGGCCCCTACATCAGGGAGGCCATTCTTGCTTTATGTAAAGGCTATGGACTACTCCCTCGGTGCCCTCCTCGCTCAAAAGGACGACAATGGCCACGAGCAGGCCATTTATTATCTAAGCAGAACTCTCATAGGAGCGGAATCTCGCTACAATCCTATCGAGAAAGAGTGTTTAGCTCTCGTCTTCGCTGTTCAGAAGACACGACATTATTTGGTCGGCCAAACCATACATGTCATCTCCAGAGTAAACCCATTGCGTCTTCTTATGACGAAGCCAGGATCATTGAATTCAAGATTGGCTAAGTGGGCACTTTTATTGTCTCAATACGACATGACCTTCATCCCTCAGAAGGCGGTCAAAGGTCAAGCCCTTGCAGAATTCTTGGCTGCTCATCCAGTTTCGGAGCATTCAAAACTTCACGAAGATATCCCCTGATGAAGTCTTCGAGTCTTATGCAACCTCAGAAGAGGAAGTATGGCAGATGTTCTTTGATGGAGCATCGCGAATGGGCCCTAAAGGCAAAATTATTGCCGGAGAGGGGATTGTGTTTATCTCCCTACAGAATCATGTCTTGCCCAGAGCATTTTCTCTGACAGAATCATGCTCCAACAATGTAGCAAAATATAATGCTCTGCTCATTGGTCTTCAGCTCGCTCATGGAATGGGGGTACGCTACCTCGAAGCCTATGGCGTTCAAAACTGATCATCAATCAGGTTAAAGGCGAATATGAAGTCCGCCATGAGGACTTGATGCCTTATTACCATACAGCCATCGAATTGGCTAACCTATTTGAAGGTTTCTACATCGGGCATGTGTCTCGATCTCAGAATACCAAGGCGGACGCTCTTGCTGCATTAGCAACAACACTAGCCTTACCAATCGACACCGAGTATCATCTCACAGTCGCAACTCGACATCTTGTATGCTCCAAGCACATGCTAAGAACTCGAGAAGTCTATAATGTCTCCACGGATCTTGAGCCGAGGGATTGGCGCTTTCCTCTCATTGACTATGCTTTGCACGGTCTACTTCCAGACGATCCTAAAGAAGCGGCGTCCGTCAGACGAAGGTCCATCCGCTTCTACTACGATCCAACTTTGAAGACACTTTACCGTCGTTCATATGACGGTGTCCTCCTCCGTTGCCTTTCTAATTCAGAGGCACAGGAAGCGCTTCAAGAAGCGCACGATGGCACTTGCGGAGCTCATCAGCCAGGTCCAAAGCTTAAAGACAGGTTGCATAGGCTGGGATACTATTGGCCAACTATGATAGCCGACGCCATCCAATATGCACGAAGGTGTAAAGCATGTCAGATTCATGCAGACTTCATACACCAGCCTTCGGAGCTGCTCCACCCGACTGTTGCTTCATGGCCATTTGAAGCATGGGGAATAGATGTCGTAGGGCCAATCAGCCCTTCTTCGACAAAAGGTCACCGGTTTATCCTAGCAATAACCGACTACTTTTCAAAATGGGCGGAGGCTATACCACTGGTTGAAGTCAAAACCTCCAATGTGGTTCACTTTATCAAGCACCACGTCATCCATCGATTTGGTACCCCTAGGCGGATCATCCACGACAACGGTCCCCAATTCATAAGCCAAATATTCTATCGGTTCTGCGATAAATACCGAATTCAGAATGTGGCTTCAACTGCCTATAATCCTGCTGCCAATGGCTTGGCGGAAGCATTCAACAAAACAATCATCAAGCAACTCAAGAAATTCGTCTCCTCGAATAAGCGAGATTGGGACGAAAAGCTCGGTGAATGTCTTTGGGCCTACCGAACCACGGTACGGACATCGACAGGCAAAACGCCTTTTTCCCTGTTATATGGGTGCGAAGCAGTCCTCCCATTGGAAATCCAGATGCCATCGTTGCGTATAGCTCTGATTACTAAAACCACATCAGAGGACAATGATCGCCTACAACTTCAAGAGCTCGAAGCCCTAGATGAGAAGCGACTACAAGCTCAGCAACATATCGAGCTATATCAAGCTCGAATCTCAAAAGCCTTCAATAAGAAGGTCAAACAGAGAGTCTTCCAGAAAGGAGACCTGGTCTTAGCCGTCAGACGACCGATGATTATGACACACAAGACCAAAGGCAAATTTCAGCCTAAATGGGAAGGACCGTTTGTAATAGAAACAGTCTATTCAAACGGAGCATACCGCCTCACGACTGCAGAGGGCGACCTACTCATGATGCCGATCAATGGCAAGTTCCTAAAGAAGTATTATCCTTAATCAAGGATCCTTCTTATGATCAAGTTAACATTACACCTCTGATCAAGACCTTCGTGTTCAAAGCACACACAAAGAGAGCCTTTCTCTTCCTCCAAGTGAGGTCATACAGCCATAAACCAATAGGAACCTGGCCGTGCACCGGTTATCCTAAAGGGGAATCAGGGTTATGCAGACATTAACCCGATAATCCAATATCCTTAACGATTAAGGATAGAGGAAAATGTTGGCCTGTAAGCCCAACATAAGTCCTCGACAACTCATTATGCTGAGGGGAATAGCATGGCTAGCCCAATTCAAACGGTAGTTGGTAAAGGCATATCAAACCCGTTGACAGCTGGGGATTTGCTAAAAATCCTAAGGGACCTGTTCCCATTTGATTCCCTCTCCAAAATCACTTACCAATTCTCATCCACAGAATGATAAGACCACAAATGCATTTCGCTGTTACGTTAACATTAAACCTATGACAGCAATTCCCTCGTCTCTCCCGTGAGAACGAGACCTCCAAAAGTCACTTACCAATTCTCATCCATAGAATGGTAAGACCACATATACATTTCGCTGTTACGTTAACACTAAACCTATGACAGTGATTCCCTCGTTTCTCCCAATGAAAACGAGACCTTGTTCCAAACTCCATTACAACCTTGAGCTTGGTGGCGTCTCAATCGGTTATGTCATTGCGACCTCTGAACCAGCAGACAGCTAAGTCTCAATTCCGAGCCCTGTTGACATTTACAAAAGACAGGTCTCGATACTTATTGACATTTACAAAAGATAAGTATCACCAACCTTGAGCTTGGTGGCGTCTCAATCGGTTATGTCATTGTGACCTCTGAACCAGCAGACAGCTAAGTCTCAACCCCGAGCCCTGTTGACATTTACAAAAGACAGGTCTCGATACTCGTTGACATTTACAAAAGACGAGTATCACCAATTTTTTAAGCTTGGTGGCGTCTCAATCGGTTATGTCATTGTGACCTCTGAACCAGCAGACAGCTAAGTCTCAACCTTGAGCCCTGTTGACATTTACAAAAGACAGGTCTCGATACTCGTTGATATTTACAAAAGACGAGTATCACCAATTTTTGAAGCTTGGTGGCGTCTCATTCGGTTATGTCATTGCGACCTCTGAACCAGCAGACAGCCAAGTCTCAATTTCGAGCTTGTTGACATTTAAAAAAGACAAGTCTCAACCTTGAGCCCTGTTGACATTTACAAAAGACAGGTCTCGATACTCGTTGACATTTACAAAAGACGAGTATCACCAATTTTTGAAGCTTGGTGGCGTCTCAATCGGTTATGTCATCGCGACCTCTGAACCAGCAGACAGCTAAGTCTCAACCCCGAGCCCTGTTGACATTTACAAAAGACAGGTCTCGATACTCGTTGACATTTACAAAAGACGAGTATCACCAATTTTTGAAGCTTGGTGGCGTCTCAATCGGTTATGTCATTGCGACCTCTGAACCAGCAGACAGCTAAGTCTCAACCCGAGCCCTGTTGACATTTACAAAAGACAGGTCTCGATACTCGTTGACATTTACAAAAGACGAGTATCACCAATTTTTGAATCTTGGTGGCATCTCAATCGGTTATGTCATTGCGACCTCTGAACCAGCAGACAGCTAAGTCTCAACCTTGAGCCCTGTTGACATTTACAAAAGACAGGTCTCGATACTCGTTGACATTTACAAAAGACGAGTATCACCAATTTTTGAAGCTTGGTGGCGTCTCAACCAGTTATGTCATCGTGACCTCTGAACTGACAGATAGCCAAGTCCCATTATCCAACCCAACAAGGACTATGTTCTCAAGGAATTGCACTACAATGCGGAATCGCAATTCAGAAAGAAGAACAAGATTGAAGATTCGACAAAAAGAGAAAGAATTTTCATTCATTTCAAGAGGATAAAGTACATGGAGCTACAAGCGTACAATGTACGATCTGAGCCGCTCTCCGAGGGTGTTTAGCCTCGTCTTCCTGTCGTCAGCAGCCTGGGCAAGCGCTTGCGACCTCAGCTCAGCCTAATTGAAATCTTCCGCCTGAGCCAGACGAGCTTCGGCCTCCGCCAAAGTTGCCCTCTGTGACAACCCCTGCCGCGCAAGCTCCTCACTCTGAGCTTTGAGCTCTTCAAGCCGCGCAGTTTCCTCAAGGCGCACCGGTATGGCCTTGGATAAGAGGAGATTTGCTTTCCTAATCATTTCCTCAGCCTTCGCAATCTTATCCTCAGCGCCAAGAAGGGCACTAGTGGAGGCGTCAATTGCACTTCCAACCTCCGCTTCCCTTGTTTCCAAGGATTTCAAGGCAGAAGAGATAGCCTTAGCAGCCTCTTGAGCGGCAAGCCGGATCTCGTGCTTTTGAGCAATGAAAAGCGCGAGCCGGTCATCAACTAAAGACTCCGGGTCCGAGCAGTGGAGGCGGCGCCATTCCTCTGCATCCTTCTCAAATTCATCCACCAGGAGCTCCAAAGCAGTGGCCTGGTGATACCCCTCAAAGTCCCGAATACTCTCAATATCACGGGAGAGGACCCCCTTTAACCTTGAGAATGGCATAGTCGAGCCCTTCAGAACCAGGTCGATAGTCCGCCCTAAGCCTTTATAAAAGTTATCGACCAGGTCACCGATGTAATTGTTCTCGACCTCAGCCACTTCCGGTAAAGAGGCAACCTCGGAATAATCCACCAGCCTGGTCGACGCCGTCGCAGAAGAAGCAGCGGAGGCACTGACAGCAGCCGGACAAGCCGAGGGCGATCTCGGCGGAGTCCTCATCGAAACCAGAACGCCAGCCATCGCGGAAGAAGGACTAGCAACCACCTCCTGAGCAGCAGGCTCAACCACCAGGGTTGGAGAAGTAGGGCTTGTGATCACCCTCAGCTCCGTACTTGGCAAAATTGTCGGCACCCCACTCGTTGATACAGTTGGGAGTGAGGACACCTCCGGGACTGCCACCTCCGCAACTTCTGGCCTTTCGGCTGACTTGGGCCGATAAGAAGGCAGGTCGCCGTACAGCGCATCCAGCATAGCAGCATCAGCCGTGGTCGAAGCGCTCATGTCACCCCTTGGCCCTTCGGGGGATCTTCCGACTCTCTTAAAGCTGATGCACCTTGAGGTCGAACATCTATAACAAGACTACGGTTAGTTGGGACACTACATGCAGAAGAAGCCAAGAGGTTAGGACAGTACCAAAGGATGATGTCACCTCGAACATCTCGTCAGCCGTATCAGTCTCCAGGGGCTCCATCGGAAAATTTTTGCCAGAATCAGCACGAACAGCCGGCTCACTTTCGCTTGCCGAGTATCCTGTGGACCACCCAATAGAGCTCGATGCCTCAGGACTTTCTTTAGAAGTCCCAGCGCCCGAAGGACCGATGTCGGCCACATCACCTCCGGACTCTTCCGGACGGGCAAAAGAACCAGCTTCAGTCCCATAAGCGAATAGGGGATCATAATGTTCCCCTTGCTCTCCAGCTGCCTCAGCTCCTACAATCAAAAAAGATTGATAATAAGTCAATGGGAACGCACAAAAAGGCGTATTATATGGACAAGGTTAATCTTACCCAGACCTGGAGCGAATTCACCACTAGTCGGTTCAGCAACCGACGGGTCAGCTGCTAATGGGGCAGCAGGAGGAATCGCTGTAGAGGGATAACCCTCTACGACAATCGTAGGAGCTTGGCGACGGGGCTTCTTCGCCAATGATTTCCTACGAGAGCTACCTGCCCGCTTTCTCTTGAAGTAGACGTCAGAATTCTCTTCTTCCACTTCTCCCGCACGTCGTGGGGAAGATGTCCCCACCACACCAGAGCTAGCCGCATGAGTATCAGCTCCCGTCCCCGCCTCGAAGCGAGGACTCCCTGCATCAGAAGCCTCGCTATCATCTACAGCGATGAACTCCTCCAAGCCAGGGACACGAACCCGTTTGCCTTCCTTTCTCTCAGAAGTCTTTCGCTTCAGTCGATGAGAGATTAACTTCACACCCGAACGGTTGGCAATGAATCCAGGAGGTGTGGAGTTAGAAGCCGCATACCATTGGCAAAAGCACAGGGTCGTCAGAAGGTTGGGATCCTTCAACGGCGTGCGCAGCCACGCCCCGGTGCCGCCCGCAGTAAAGAATCGCTAGGCACGGGCCCCATCGATGAGACTCCCCATGAAGGCTAAATCAAGATTGGGGTTGTCCACATACAGCTGGTCGTACCCGAACTGTCGAGCAAACCGGCTTGGGATGTAAGGTTCTAAATAACAGACATCCCCGCTTCTATACAATAAATGTGAGGGCTGGATGCTGACCAGCCACTCAAAAACCCCCCGACTTATGGGAGACCGTCCTGACTCCGCATCTCGGAATTCCTCGTCGTACCCTGCGCCCCGAATGCGAGGAAAACAGCGGAATAAGTTGTAAGCGTCATGACGACGCACTAACTTGCGGGCCTCGGCCACGTAGGTCTTCAGCCAGGAACATCCTTCGAACCGGCGGAGAAGAGCCATTCGAATACCTTGCGGAGGGTCCTCTCCAGCTTCAATCAAAGAAGGGCAGTGCAAGGCAAACCACGCCATTAAGTAAGTGTATGGCAGGCCCACCCTAGGATTAGGTCTATCACAAGGCAGGATAGCACTCTTCCCACGCCTCGTCGCCGGTGGCCTGCAGAAAGCCTCCGTTAATGCGCGAAGGCCTCTTTGAATACAGCACACCATGGCCGGAAGGAGACCCAGACGGTGGCCATGGACCAAGCGAACGGCAGGCAGCAAAACATTCGGGTGGACGATGTCGCCCGAGGAGGATGGCACTACGCATTTCTTCAACCAGACGGTTAAGAAACCGGCCAACAGTGCCTTCCGGGACATCGGCTGACGAGCCTGATGGTGAAAGCTCCGAAGGACATCACCCTTCTTATAGGGACCATCGTCTTCTGTCAAGACAATATCCCTTTGGAGGCATACCTCCATCCGTTCAAAAATGTCGCCATCTGCAACCCCACAATAAGCTGCCTCAGGAGCATTCTTCATATCTGGGAATAGGTAACTCGCCCAGTTCTTCAAGCTCTTCGAGCTACCCTTACTGCCACCATGGATGCTAGAACAAATGTGCAAATGGCACATTAACTCCCGATAAGTCTCAAATAAAGCAGGCTCCTGCTTCTCCAGCAGAGCCAACTCCGTCTCGCATGGAAAGTACTCTTCATACGGGAGAGACCCGAAAGGCAGGGCAGAGATTTCCCTCATCTCGTGCAAGGTCATGCCCAACTCGCCAATTGGGGTGAAGAAGGTCCCCGAAGCTAGGCAATACAACTCAAGGATGGCGTAGAAGCACGCCACCTTCATATCAATGCCGTAGCAGGTCGCCCTTACGGCCTCATGGAGGTTCAACTTCTCCAAGTCCTCCTCGAAGTGAGCGAGGATATAGTTGGTCAAGTCCGCCCACCATGTCTTTGGGGGATGAACCCAACCAGGAGTCCTGAAGTCAGTGGCGGGATAATTCCCGTCAATTGCGCAGAATTGGGTGCCAAAGGTCTGCGCCACAGCCGGATTCTCTCCTACCGGAAGCTCCCGCGACACGTTTCCAGGATATAGGCCTGTTATGTTGTGAGGAGGGCCCGCCCTTGAAAAACCAGGAGACTGAGATTTCAATCTCCCGACATGGACGGACTCGACACTTCGGCTCACGCCCCATGCCATCTTCCGAGCCTGAGTTACACACTCAAAAGAAGACAAAGAAAAGTGCCGTTTGTTAGACGGAAGATAAAACTTCTCGCCATCCAACTCGAAAATCCACTGTCCCTCGCCTGCCTGCAATTGGCGATCAGGATCGGACGCGGCATCTCCGAACATGAAATTGGGCTTTTTATAAGTCCGACGGTCGATGTCTTCGAGAGGAGCGGTGGTTAGAATACTCCTCATGGTGAGCGGGTCTCCACCATGGATAAGCGTGTCCCGGACGACGGAACTCCGCTCACTAAAGAGAGAAGCCTGGCCATAGAATTGAAGGCTGATACTGCCATCCGCTCGGCTGGTCATCCCAAACAGACTATTCAAGGGACCAGAGGTGTAAGGCACTGCAAGAAAGAAAGGGAAGAGAACTATGATTAGTCCAACATCAAGCAGACATGGAGATATAAGATTCACTAAGGCATAGCCTCGCCCCGTGAGCAAGGCCAGTAAGGCGACAGCCTCGACAAAGCTTGATCTCGCAGACAAATCTGCATTCTGCAGAAAACGTCTAAGTACCAACTTCGCTTAAGCAGGAAGTGGTATAGCCCTAAGGGCTGACATCACCAAGAGGGCACTATGGTCAAGAGTCATCCTTCGTGGCCATGACTGAAGGGACAGACCGAGTCCTATTCCTCAAACAGGACGAAGACAGCCCAAGTAATGGCTTCGTACGGAAGCCTAAAGAAGAACTATTCAGTTCTTAATTCCCTGTACAAGGAAGATAGGGAAAATCAGGGAAACGAGTTCCCTAACGAGAACAGACCATATTCCATCGTCCTGATAAGCCAAATACTGGCTTTAAAAGAGAAAGACTGCAGTCTCTAATTAGGAGAGAAAGTCTCTTACCGGCGATTGATCGCTCGATGACCGAAGGAGGAGGAGGACCCTCCGTTGCAGAAGTCGCCACTTCTTTCCCCGCTCGTCTTTTGGGCGCCATTGAAGAGCTGCAAGAGTTCTCAAAGTTCTTTGAACGAAGAAGGAAGAGGAAGAGGGAAAGTCAAGAAATTTCTCTGAAAAAGAAGATTTTTTCCTGCTAAGCCCGATCGGGCTTTTATAGGCCAATCAGCGCCTGCAACGAGGCCTCGAAAAGGGCGTACGCCGCCGTTTCGAATTAATTCGAAACGCCACCCGAAGCGCCTTCCCGAGAAGCGCTGCTTCGATTCCACTAAGGGTTAACTTCGCCCTGGCTTAAAATGCGGGCTTCGCGCAATCCTTCAGGGACTTCGCCGAAAGGCTTATCTTAGCCCCCTAAAAAGGCGCTGTTCGCGGGACGTGCCAGTTTCGCGAAGTTCATTCAAAGAAGGGACTATGACCCTAACTCCGCATAGAGTTTAGCTCCGCTATAGCCAAATTTTCAATGAAAGCAAGCAAAGATCAGATAATCAAGAGATGAACTTTCATTGATTTAAAAGGAAGAGTACATTGATATTACATCAAGGCTGTGTTTCATACAACACATTCAGTGGCTCGACAGGGTCATTTGCGCAAAAAGCATACAAGCGGTTTTATCTGCTTCTGAGTCAGATCGACTGGACACGAAAGGCCTTCCTCCTGCACAAGGCCGTAACCAGTTGTGTCACGGAGACACGGTCATTATTCTCCACAAAAAATGGCAGATCTTGCCAGGCCATTTTTGTTGAAGCCTGGCAATAAAAACCTATCGCCGCCAACACGATAGATCACGTATAATGGGAATCGGCAGTGATACCAGTGATCTAACGGATGTGATGCCCGCTTTCCCGAAGTGGATCGCCCCCAAAGGCCACCAAAGTTGAAAGTCGGCAATGATGCCGGCGATCCCACAAGCGACGCCCACTATCTGGAAGCGGATCATCTTCGGTAAAAGCGGCAGCCAGCCTCACCTCAGAACGAATCACCTCGGATAAAAGGCTGCCAACAGCCTCTGGGACACGCACCCGTCGCTCCGAATTGTTCCTCCTGCTTAAAAGTAAAGCTTCAACCGGGGAAGCATAAGGCAATTTTATGGTTCCTTCCATCAAGTCACTGGACTGACAAACATAGCCCACTGCAAGGCAAATCAGAACAGATTAGCAACTAAGCACAAGAGAGGCTACAAAAGAACTAAGCCAAATCTTTTGGATCGAAGCGATCCAATTTCAGTAAAGCAGAGGATAAGCCTCGCCTGCACAGCACTGATGGGCTGGCTCAGCAAACGCCAAGTCCAAGCCTCCCCTATATGGCTAGCCAAACTGACCCCGTGGGATACAGTCTTAGCTCTGCCTATATGCTTCGCTGGGAAGTTATGCCAAAATCCTTCTCTGCAGATCAGTAAAATGGAGAACAAGGGAAGCTAATCCCTGAAGCAGCTGCTGAAGATGAATCAAGGGAGATGAATTCCCTAAAATCGGTGAAGTCGTTGAACGATCAAGACTTAGCGGTCCTTGGCCGGATAATGACCAGAGTGGGCATTCCCACTAGTTCAGAGATCTGAGTATTTCTTTTAAACCAAGAGAAGAGAAGAGAGGCAAAGCACTTCTCTTCGGAGGACTTCAAGTGTCCTATTTATAGGCCCCATGGCCTGAGCGCTCCTACCTCAAGCGTGGAAACACGAGCGCATTTAAGGCATTTACTGCGCCTTGAGAATAGGGACGGTTTCCCTTGGAACCGTGCGAAGGGAGAAAACGTCTCCCTCATAAAGGCACTTATTGCGCCTTGAAGAAAGGAATATCCTCCCTTGAAAACGTGCAAATCGGAGAATATCTCCCTCGATCAGCGCAAGAGAAGGAGAAAATCTTCCTTGAAATTCGGCCCACGGCAGTTGGCCTCGGGAAAGCGACAGATGTTCCAGAGCGAACTTATCTAGCTGCGAAGCTACCCAGACGCGAGTCTACATGATTCCTCGGCGAATCTACATCCCAAAGCAGGATCCAAAGCGAAGCTGAACTCAACCATCATGGCGACGTTCATACTCCACACACCACCGATCAAAGCAGTTCAAAGTATTTCAAAGTCTGAGCCATTGCAGACTTTCGAAAACTTTGAAAGGGTCTTGTTGACACTTAAAAAAGACAAGATTCTTATTGGTCCGAACAATGTCTAAACTTGTTGACATTTATAAAAGACAAGTGACAGACAAGCTGAAGACCAGTTTTCACCCATCTCCGAGGGACAAAGAAGCAACTTGGACTCCACTGATCCAGCAAGCAGACAGTGAACCCGGATTGTTTCTAAACAGACCTCAGCAGGTCTAAGGTGCTAACACTTAGCATCGCATGAGCCCAAAGGGATAGCCTCGATTGAGAGGCTAATATCACCCAACTTCGCCTTGAAGCCATCCAAAGCCTCGCCAAGAAGCTAACTCGCAACTTCGCCACAGGGGACTTCCAGCTCCGCCAAAGGGTTTCTTTCGGACTTCGCCAGAAACCGTCTCTAGCTCCGCTATGAGCTCAATGCTGACAGCTCCGCCATTGGTCTGCTATGGTCAACATTTGACCAATCAAATCTCCAGATGAGATCGGATCCAATCAGATCAAATCCAATTAAGATCAAATCAGAGATCAGATTTGGCAGTTGATTGCCACAATCTCTTGACTCTCCTAAAACGAGTAAGAAGATCAGGGAAAATCCTCCAACGATATGGAAAGGATCAAAACAGATCAAGAGGATCAACCGACCTGCCAATTCTAGCTTCGCAGAAGCTGATCCTAACCTCGCAGCAAGGCTACTTTCTAGATTTAAACAGATTTGATTCAATCTGTTCCCATATCTTCAAGGGATGATTATACCTTTGCTCTCCCTATAAATAGCCCACCAGGGGTACAAGGAGAAAAGGAGGGGGCATACAAGAACCATGAAAAAGAGAGAGGACTCCACAAGCAGAGACTTCTTCACAACGCACCGTGCGTTCTCGAATTCAGAGATCTTTTAGAGAATTGCTTTCTCTATCCAGGGTGTTGATACCCTAACATCGTCCTTCTTCTCAAGGAATCTCCAGAACCAGGCGAGAAGGAATTCCTTATTGAAGGCGATTTTGAGAAGCAGCAAGAGGGTTCTACCAACCTTCTGTTCTCTGATTCCCCGAATCAGGCGAGAAGGGAATCTCATCGCTCGCATCGTCAAAGGGACAAAGTGGTCGCGCGCTGACCAGACTCCTATCGGCACACTTCTTCAGAATCTCTGAGGAGATCTACTTGTAATCTTTTTAAGAATACTTGTAATTTAGCTCCTCAAACTCTTTTTTGTAAGTTTTCCCCTTTGCAAACATAATGGAAAACAGCTGTATTTATTATTTGCACTTATACTTTTAACACACACTCTCATTTGTAGTTTGGATCAACCATTTAATCACTCACAATGAAAAATCACCACCACAAAATGATGCTTTTATTGAGATCTGAGTCTTTACACTCAAGATCTCTCCCATGAAAACTCAAAAAACTTCCTCAAAAATCCAGATCGATTATGGCCCCAAGAAAGTGAGCCATCAAGGGCGGCGCAACATCCAATAGTAAGGCAATCAGAATCGTTGGGGGCACAACGCCCCCACTATCCAACAATCGGTCGCATACCACCAAGAACACCAGCTCCTCCTCGCCTCAGGGAGCAACCACCAGTGTGCAATCACCACAGCGATTTAAAAACCAGCTCCTTCAGATGCTTATTGACATGAAAGAAAAGATGAAGGAGCAACAAGCCCAATCAGATCGTGATCGGGAGCAGGCGGCTCTAGATCACGATCGGGAGCAGAATGTTGTCCGTGAGCAGGAGGCATTAAGGCAGGTCAACTACCAACTGCAGGCTTAAATCATTGCCCTTCAGAATAACCAGTCATCAATGTAGTCAGAAAGCGAACCTGAAGTCGGTGGATCTCCTGACTTCCGAGTCCTCGATAAACTAATTCAGAGGCGGATTGCGAAAGCTAGGCTACAAGGCCACCCAACGCCTTCAATTGCCAAAGTTTTTTACTCCCTTCTCTGAAGAAATCCTGGAGTGCGAGTTTTCGAGAAAGTTTTCAACTCTAACCTTCGACTATTACCCGAGAGTGAGCGACCCCGTTCAGCACATCAGGCATTTCTGAGACAAGATGGTGGTATATTCCCGCAATGACCCACTCTTGTGCATCACCTTTCCCTCCAGTTTGAAAGGTGTGGCATCGGATTGGTTCTATTCTCTGCCATCTTACTCTTTCCATAATTTTAAGGAGATAACCAATGCATTCCTCACTCACTATACCTCCCACCATGAAGCCAAGAAGAACAACTATCATCTTTTTTCATCAAGATGAGGCAGAGCGAAAGCCTCAAATCATACATTAACTTTTTTCAAAGTCAACTTGTCAAAATTCCCAACTGCGGTGAAGACGTCTCTGCACTCGCATTCATCAGTGAGTTGCAGTTTTCTCACCCCCTATACAAACACCTCCTCAAGCATAATGTCACTCGGATGAGCGAGGTCATGTCACGAACTCAGCCCTACATCCAGCTGAGAGAAGCAATGAAGGATTTTTTCAACCATATGTCAAAGCACGGTGATGTTGAAGAAAAGTCGAAGCCTCCGCACGATGCCTCCGCTCACTCCCAAGATTAGAACCAGGGGAAACCTGCCTTCACGAAACAGGTACTCCTTATCATTCCGCCAAATCCTCTTTGAACTTACAATCAAATGGAATAACATTTCACTTCGTTGAAACTCCCCATCAATGAGGTCTTCAACACCTTCAAGGATCTGTCGTAGGTTAGCGCCTGTGACTAATCTGATATGTTTTGGCCCAAAAGTCCATCACTCTAGTTTTGATGATGATTAACTCATGTGGTTATAGTACTAACGATCTTGTGCTTATTTAGTTTCAGATATTTGATTAAGATCTTTGTCGGTGTTTAGCTTCAACAAAAGATTCGAAGTCAAGTTTTGAAGTTAGCACGTGTTGATTCAAGAACTCGCGCATTAAGATTGCATCAAGTTCTCAAGAGGAGTCTAGTTCATTTGATCAAAGTTTTGGACGAAGTCAAGAAGGAGAAGAAGATTTTCAAGAGAAGGTTTTCACGACTTATGTCATGTTTGTAAGTGTTAAAATTTTATTTTTAAATAAAATATAAAGGATAGATTAGCTGTGGATTGCTCAAGCTCATACACACACACACACACACACACACACACACACACACACACAAAATTTATATGTTTTCATAAAATAGTTTTAGTTTTAGAAAATGCCGTTTTGATTTGAGCTTCAAAGTATACATCCTTATGTTTCATGATTAGATTTCATCAAAACAAGTTTAAAAGATTTATATGTGTTTTGGATTTCATTCATATACATTATTGGTTTAAATATTTAGAAGACTTATTTGATATTTCTATATCATGTGTTTGAGTTTTGTATTTATCAAAACCTATTTTAGAGCTTATTGTCAAAAATATAGATATTTCATCTTATATGTGAATTGGATCATATCCATACACACTAAGCTTCAAAAGTGTTTAAAATATCTTATTTTTGTATTTGAAGAAGTTTTGAAAAAAATATTTTTCAAATTGAAGATTGATTTTGAAAAATACGATTTTTTGTTTAGCTAAATTTCCATATCACAAAAATGGTCCAAAAATTTGTAATATGTGTTGATTTTTTATCACACATATTTGTACTTCAAAGTTTTTCAATGAACTTTTTTTTGTAGATTTTATGGGATTTTATGGGATTTTATAGGAGTTTATAAGACCAAGATTTAATCCCCAAAATTTCTGACCTGGCCTTCTGGCAGTCCACCGACCGGTCAACCGAGCCAGAAGTCGGTCGACCGAGCGGTCGACCGATATGCACAGATATGTGCTAGTGCCTTGCTTGAGAGCCGGTCGACCGGGCGGTCGACCGATCCAGAGAGTTCACTCTCTGGATCTGGCCCTGGTCGACATGCCAGAGAGCTTTGCTCTCTGGATCTTGCCGCGGTCGACCGGTCGGTCAACCGACAGGTCAAGACCTGGGTGCGGTCGACCGGGCGATCGACCGGCAGCCCTAACAGTCATAAATATGACTGTTGGCCGGTCGACCGGCCGGTCGACCGACAAGTACTCTGGCCTACAGTTTGACCCCAACGGCTATATTTCTGAACTCTATATAATGGGGCTATTTTGGTTAGTTTTACACAAAATTTGAAGAGGATTTTTGAGCCAGTTTTTCCTACCTTTCTTAGAGGTTTTCCAACAAGTTTTAGAGTTTAAATTTTATATCAAAAAGAGTGTTTATAAGAGTGATTCTCTTGTTTTTTCCATAAAGGATTTCTTGAGTTTTTTCCTTCACAAATCTATCTTAGTTTTTCTCACAAAAGCTTGAGTGTTCCATTGCCATATCTATCCTATAGGAGCTTTGTTGTGAGAGTATTTTTTGGTAATCAAAGTGTAGAGATCACCAAGTGTTCAACTTTATATTTGAGGAGGCGAACTTGCGGGTTCGTGTTGTGACGAGTTCTTGTGGGAGCTCGATGTAGAGGTGCGGCCTCAGCAAGCTAGTGTGCTTGCGTGTGTTGTTCTTATGGGAACAAGTGAGGGACTTGCGGGTCCAAGAGTTCTAGTGTGAACTCGTTGTAGGTGTTGCGACACCGAGTGATCTTGCGGGATCGATTCTAATGGAAATCCTTTATAGTGTTGAAGGCAGGGACGTAGAGCAAGGGTGCTCAAACCTCGAAACAATTCTCCCGTGTTTATGATTCTTATCTCTCTCTCTCACTCACTTGTGTTTATCTCTTTATGTGCTTGATATACATTGTGCTTAATTGATATATGCTTGGGATTGTTTGCTCACACTTGTATTCAACCAAGAGAGCATTAGTGGCACCTTAACTCATAATCTAAAGGAATTTAGAGAAGATAGTCCAGCGCCCTTCACGGGAATTCAGCTACACTCTTGTGTTATATTTTGTGTGTTAGCTTAATAGCTTTAGTTTGCATAAATAGCTTTTAATTCCGCATCATTTGCATTAGATTAGCTAGTACACCTATTCACCCCCCTTTATGTGTATTTCAGTATGATCCCTTACTTTTCGTAGCGGAAGAATATTGCTCCTACCATGACTGCAAAGGACACAAGACCATCTATTGTTGGGCCCTCTGGAAGTATCTGGAAGAGGTCATCCAATAAGGTCTTCTTAAAGAGTACATCATCACTCCCAAAGCAACCTATGTAGCCGGACAACTCAATGCTTCACATCGTCTACCCAACCACAATACCTGATCACCAAGACAAAGCTATTGACTGATTCATGCTTCGAAGAGACTGGGCAGTACTCTCATTTTTATCATTTTTCATTTGCACTTATACTTTAAACACTCACTCTCATTTGTAGCGTGGATCAATTGTCTGATCACTCGCGACGAAAAATCACCACCACAATTATCTTAAAGAGCATATTTGTTGTAACAAATATTGCGAAATTGATATGCTCTGATTCCAATTGTTGTGACTCGCAGGATCGACGTTAGCGAAACTTGGCAATATGAACAGTACTTGCAAAAGGAAAGCTTAATGTAAAGCAAACTAGTAATACCTAGATAAAAGAGTAATAAAGAAAGAACACAAGGATTTAACGTGGTTCGCCCCAAACTTGGCCTACGTCCACGGGGAGAGAACTTGAGAGAGTTTTATTAATAGACTTGATACAAAGAGATCTAATTTTCCTCTTGATGCAACAAGAGTATTAACCTTCCACTTGAATCTAATCCTAAATTACAAGAGTATTACCTTCTCTCTATGCACCTTCAACATGCTCCTCTCTTTCTTGGCTTCTTCTGATCTTCTTTGCTTGAGATTCTCTGTTGTAAAAACTCCTCAAGACTTGTTTGGTTGAGGCAATTACAACGCATGGTTACAACTTTTATTTATAAGATTTTACAATACAACTCCTATTTGGACTATGAGATGATCTTGACCTTTAGATGCTTGAAGAATCTTGATCAATTCTTTTAGGAATTGATCTCCTTGATTTAGAAGGATTCTAAACCTTTTATTCTTTAGAAACAAACCTTCATTGAATAAGAATTGAATCCTATTCATACTCCTCCTGAAAGGAAACGCCTGAAAAGAAACTGTTTCATCTTAATTTGCTTCTTCTGCTTCAAGTCATCGTCTTCTCCATTGGATTTTCTTAGATCGGCAAATTGGTATCAAAATAATCATTCCCTACCAAATAGTTGATTGTTTTTTTTTTTTTGTTAGTTTCTCTTTTCTTTTTGTGTTATTGGCTACTAAATATTTGAATAAAGATTATATAAATGAGTCAAGTCGATTCCGAGTAATTTTTTCTGTTTTCAACTTGTAATTTGCCTAGAAATTGTAAATATGTGGGCATAAATACACGTTTAGATCCGGTGAGAAAGAAAGAGAGAAAATACAACTAATAATAGCATATTATGGAAATTTCACACAAGCAACTTAAGAGGTCAGAATGCAGCTCAACTGCTGGCTACCTCAAAAAAGAATTTAAGAGTATTAATTCTCCCTCTAATTCCCAACCGATCAATTTTCCAACTCCCTCTTTTAAAAGCATTCACTCAGCCTACAACTGCTCCTCATATTATCATTATTATTTTTACTATTATTTTGAAAAAATAATGTTTGCATGAAACTCAACGCTATCTCACCCATCACCGCCATAAGTCAGACGCAAAAACGGTCACATATTTAAACTGATTCCATGTGATTGAGCAAAGACTATTTCTTGTTTTCACCTTGTCTTTTACATTGGAATACAAGAAAGAATTACTTTTGCCTCTCGTCACCTAGGCTTCAATTGATGCAAAGAATTTTTCAAATCATACATATTTCCTGCAAGAAAAGATTGAAGGTGAGATACATGGAGTTCAAATTATTTAGCAATGTGAAATAATCAAGATGGCATTTGAGAAACGAAATCTAATATTTCCTCAAGCTAAGTCCAACCAAACAGTTGAACTTGAAGATTGTGTATCAGACAACCCAACAAGTAACAATGTTAAGCATAGCAATTAATCACGTGAAGTAAAAACACCCCAAAATATAATAAAAGATAATAAGGCATAATAAATAGAAAAGTATACTTTTGAGATCTTGTGATAAAGTTTGACCAGAGTGTTCGAAGAAATAAAAGGGAAATGGTTTGGAAATGTGTAAGATGGACTTGCATCCTAGAGACTCTTAAGAACCATTTAAATCTCTTTGCATCTTTTGAATCAATAGTGAGTAACATCATCCTTGTTTCATTAGAGAAAGAGGATTTCCTTACACTTGTTGTGATTGCCAAACATGCACACACACTCAAAATTATGATCAAAAGTTTAAGAAGAAAAAGTGACTAAGAAAACCGTTCATTATGATAATGTAGTTTAAAATTGTTGACTTTTATCGTCCCCCACACACACGGAGAGAGAAATTTTTCAAGAGCATCGGATACTTTCTCATCTCAAAAAGAGAAAGAATGTGTTTTTATCGTCTTCCAGGCTAAATTTCTCTTCCTTAAAATGTGCAATACATGAGGATGTAATCTACTTTTCGTTATTCGAGATGGAAAAGGAGAGAGAATATATTTTTCTTGATCCACAAAACGAGTTCCCATATCTGCATATCACATGAAATCAAGGGGCTTACCCTAACAAAAAAACATTATTTACTCACGAAGAAAAAGAGAAATATTCAAACTATAGAGTATCCACGCGCACCCCCCCCCCCCCCCCCCCCCCCCCCCCCACTTGCATTTCACAGCCGTCCAAATGCCCTTCCCTTTAATCCACCCCCACACACAAAAGCTAAACCTCCCCCCAACCCCAACCTTTGACTTTGACTTTGACTTTTCGCATCCACCTCCCTTATGTATCCGAACTCTCAACATCTCCCAACTTCCTTCAAACCTCCACCAAGCTAAAGAGATCAAAGATCAAGATCAAGATCCATCCATACTAATGGAAGCTGAAGATAAAGAAGAAGAAGCCCCTCTCTTGTTCCGCTGCCCGATCTCAATGGAGCTGATGGAGAACCCCGTCACCGTCGCCACCGGCGTCACCTACGAGCGCAAAAACATCGAGAAATGGCTCTACACCTGCAAGAAGTCCACCTGCCCCGCCACCATGCAAACGCTCTCCACCTTCGACCTCACCCCCAACAACACCCTCAAGAGCCTCATCCAATCTTGGCACCACCACCACCAGCAGCAGCCCATTCCCTCGATATCGCCCGCCGAGCACGACAATTTGGTCTCTCTACTGACCACCATCGAGTCCACCCCTTCAAGGTAAGCTCGTTGAAAAAACTTCACTCCGTAGTCGAAACAAGCAATGAGGCACAGTCAGACTTCATCAGATCCGGAGGCATACAAGCCTTGGCACAAATCATGACACAAGTACTAGCGGAAGAGGCAGATTTCGCCGCGTTCCGTGCCTGCGAAGAGTCCCTTGCCGTCCTCCGCCGCCTCCCGCTGCAGTCCGACAAGGCCTCCGCGGAGCTGCTATCGAAGCCCGAGTGCATGAACCCCATGATGCACGTCCTCCAGAGCGGCAGCGCCGAGGCCAGGCTGCACACCATGACCGTGCTGCAGAAGCTGTCGGCCACAAGCAAGGACTGGATCATGTCGGCGGTGGATCAAGAGACCGACGTCGTCAAGTCCCTGCTCGAGCTGCTGTCTGACGAGGTGTCCCCCAGGCTCAGCTCGTGCTCGCTGGACGTGCTGATCGATGTCGTGGCATCGTCCAAGAGAAACCGGCACAGGGCCATCGAGGCCGGGGCCGGATGCGTGCTGATAGAGCTACTGCCTGACGCAACCAACAACAACAACCGGCACAAGTGCGAGAAGATCTTGTCGCTGCTCAAGAAGCTGTGCGACTGCCCCGAGGGGAGGTCGGCGTTCACCGACCACGGTCTCGGGGTGGCCGCCGTGTCCAACAAGATACTGAGGGTGTCGGATTTGGCGACGAAACTGGGGGTGAAGATATTGTGGCTGGTTTGTAGTTTCGCGCCAAAGGAGAAGGTGATTGAGGACATGATGGTGTTCGGGGCGGTGAGGAAGCTCACCGGGTTGCTGCACGTGGACCGGAGGTCGTCGACGAAGGAGAAGGCGGTGAGGATGTTGAAGATGCATGGTGGTGCGTGGAGGCAGTACCCTTGTTTCCCTTGTGAGCCAAAGAGTACTTGAGATTGTTTCATTTCCCTCGTTGATGATTCAAATATATGTGTTGTTGTCAAAAAAAGAGACTCTAATGTATCATTGTGGTCTACCTACATATAGCAAATTAAGCAAAAGGTTTTGGATTGAGAGTGATTGGAATTAGCTTGTGAATTTTGTGTTGGCTTGATATGAGGTTGGTTTCTCTTCTGTTGTTGTTGAGTAGTTGTGTTTGTGTTGTGTTGAAGTAATTTTTTGATAAAAGGCTTTTGGTTGCCTCTAATTTTGGGCTAGATACAAGAGGCTAGTTGTTCATGCTGTGATAAGGATCTTGTAAGTTTTACCATCTTACAATGGCTTCAAATTTGTGACTTTTACATCAAAGGTGTTAATTAATGTGTTTTTTTCATTGTTCCTGTGTTCTCTAATAATTTGGGATTTCTTTATTTTAGATATACATGCTATTAGCAGAAAAGTAAAATATAATAAAGGGGGAAAAAAAAACTTTTAAATGTTGAGAAATAAACTCAGATGGATTTTTTCACATTTTACTCAAAATAAAAATAAAAACTCCATCTTTCATAAACCAAAAATAATATTATAGTACCCAAATGCTAGTTGTGATTCACTTAGGGATGAATGGAGTGTTTCACTCTCATTTGTGATAAATTATAGCTGTTCACATAATAACTGTCATACAATTGAGGGGATCACGTTCATAATTAGTAATAAAAAGTTCAATTTCTAAATCGCGTTCACCTATATTACTCTATATGCTTACACAATAATAGAGAATTATGATTGGAATCCACATTGACAATTAGCAATGGGGTGTTAAATTTCTAAAGCCCAATCACCCATTACTCTATTGACATTGTGCCCAAATAGAAAGTAAAGTCAAGTTTAATGCATAAGTAGCCTAATAAGATTAGTCTCACTCTAGGATGAATAACCACCACTTAATTATAAACTAAATGACAATTTCAAATTAGGAATAATTAATCACAGACTAATGAACTGTAGTTAAACCTGAGCTTGCATTGGCCACTAATTGTGTTTCATGTGCAAACATTGAACAATTAAATTAAATTAATACAATGCCACAGCTTTATTTAACCAGTGATAATGCTTTTTGTCAAATAGCTAGGTGCCTTCAGCTTGAGGAGATTTGTAATGTTGTCATCTTATGAATAATCTACCTCATCATTAACAATAATCTACTATCTTTGACTCTTAATTACTTTGTTAATTTTCTGGCAATATTAAATGGAATTAGTCCTTGGTTGTTAGGCTGTAGCAAAGTTGTTGGCCCAAAGGCCTTCCACTCTAGTTTTGATGATGATTAACTCATGTAGTTATGTTTACTAATAATCTTGTGTTGTTTAAGTTTCAGATCATTAACCAAGATATTAGTTGGTGATTAGCTTCAACAAGGTGTTTAGAAGCTTTTCATGATGATTCCAGGGCCAAAGCGTCAAGATCACACATTGCCTAGCCCATGGATGGAGTTTTGGAGCAAGTCTACTTGAAGATGAAGATCATCAAGAAGACTTAGGTATCCTAATTTAGATAGTGTGTTTAGATCCATTTGTAAAGTTTAGTATAGTTGATATGCTCAAGTGCACAACACACACGTTTTCATGTTTTGGATTTGGTTTTCATGAATAGTAGATCAAAACAAGTTTACTTTATTTCTATGTATATTAGATGTATTCTAGATATACATACATGGTTTAACTTGCTAAACAACTTATTTTGATATCCCTATTTATGTGTTGAAAAATCAAGTTTGATAAAAATACAAGTTTTGTTTTTGATAAAATTTGCAAGACTCAAAAATGAATTGATATGATTGATATATGTCTTGAAATTTTTATCACAAGTTTGTGTTTCCATATAAAATGATAAAACTATTTTTGGTGATTTTTAGAAGTGTTAAAAGATTTTTTGAAAAATATTTTACAGTGTTTTTCTGACCCAGATTTCTGTTCCAGGCTTCAATCAGTCGACTAGTCAACCTGACCTAGTCAACTTGGGTGAAGTCGGTCGACCGGGCCGTCGACCGACGTGCACAAATCTGTGCACGTTTGGAGGCACTGGGACGGTCGACCGCTCGGGTCGACCGGGGCACTTACAGTACTCTCTGTTTGTTTCAGTCGACCGGGCGGTCGACCGCAATTGCCCAACGGTCATATTTCTGACCGTTGGCGGTCGACCGGGCCGGTCGATCGTTGCCTGTCAGAGCTGCCAGCTCAGCTCTAACGGCTAGTTTTGTTTGGGGGCTATAAATACCCCATCTCTTGGGCTGTTTTGTCAAGGTTTTCAAGAAGAAAAATTTCAGTGTTTCTCTAGTGTTTAAACAAGTTTTCAAAATAGTTTTTGTGCTAAAAAGATTTCATTTTTATTGTTTTGGGTTTTTGGAAAATCAAAGAAAATTAGGCTTTTGGGATATTGAATTGGATTTCACTTTCTATCATCTTCAAGAGATTTCCCAAGTAGTTTTTCTTTGTTGCTTGTTTTCAAAACACCTAGTTTTCACACTTGAGCTATCTTCTATCCTAATCTATTAGGATCATTTGTTTTGTGGAAAAAGAGAAAAGAAAAGAGAGATTGTTTGTGGTCTTTTGGAACCACTTGTTGTACACACCCTTATCCTTATTGTATCCCTCTTTGGTAGAGGTGATAGGGTGATTGGTTTGCTCCCTCTAGTGAGAGGTGGAGATTTGGTTGTAAACCCTCTTCGGTAGAGGTGTTGGTTGTTGTGGTTGTTTGGCTAAGGGCCTACCCCTCTTGTGTGAGGAGGTGTTTGTTTGAGAGAGGAGTTAGGTCTCCATTGTTGTACAAATCCTTCTCGGTGAAGGTTCCCTCGGTGGGAGTCCTCGGTGGACGGTATAGTGGATTGGAAATCCTACACGGTGGTGTAGGCGGGGATGTAGAGCAAGGGTGCTCGAACCTCGAAACATATCATTGTGTTTGTGTTTGATCCACTTGTCTCTAAACTCTCTCTCTTTACATTTGTGCAAAGCATTATACTTCATTCATATTATATTTGCTTGTGTTGAGCATAATTCATATTGTCATATCATATCTATTTGCTTGTGTTGTGCCTTGCATAATTCACATTGCTATATCTTGTATATGCTTGGTTGTTTGTGTGTGCCTCGCTTGTACCTAATCAACAAGAGCTTCATATAGCACCTCAACCCATTCAATGGGAATCAAGAGGAGTTAGTTCAGAGCCCTTCACGGGAATTCGGCTACACTTGTTGATTGTACTAAGTGTGTTGCATAATTTGCATTAGCTTCCGCATTTATCGCACTTAGTTTTGCATTTAGTTTTACATTAGCACTAACACCTATTCACCCCCCTCTAGGTGTTCCTTTTCAAAAGTTAATTATGTCATTTGCGGTGCTATTTTACAAGTTGAAGGAGAGATTGTCAATGTGGGGATGATTTTTTTATATATATATATTTTTATTTTGTTTTATTTTTGGAGAAGTAAACATTGAGTTGACAATGGTACGATAAATTTCTATCTTGAACTTTTCTTTAATATCATTGATTGTTAGATTTTATAACTCTATCGTAAAGTTAACATAATTATGAAATATTTTATTTTTTTTCTCTCCCCCTTGTTTTTAAGCTTCATTGCATGTTTACATGATAGATATTAGGCATGCATATAACTAGATTTTATGCCTATTTGTCCAACATTGCATTGCATTGAGTATTGATTTGCATATAGACTTATTATGTGTTTACTTTATTACCAAGTATTTTCTTTTAAGACGACACCTGAAATCTTTGATTTCTTTGTATCACCTCTGAAATGTTTATATTTTTATTTTTTGACGCCTAAATTCTTTTAAGTTGGAACGGGAACCCACACATTGTTAGTGACTCCGTCTATATATGAAAAGATACGTGGAATATTTCTTTTTTAATTCAAATTTGACAAAATTACTTGTCCATCTTTTCCACCTTTTATTGATTCTTGAGGGTATATGGTCCTCTGATCCTCCCCTCGTTAGAAAATAAACAGATAATTAAGGACGGATGGATTTTTGTCCCAATTTAAATAAATTTAATGAACGACATAACATAATGATTTCAAGATTGAATTCAGAATTATCAAAAACTTAGGTGTCTTGTGAAAAACCTTACTAACAAATGTTTATTCACTGGATGGCCAAAGAGATTCACTTGGATGCTCTCCAATTAGAAGCAAGTCTGGATGTGAATTAGTTTGGTGGGCTAAGCTTAAATGCTTCATTGAGGAGTAAGGCTCAGTACGAGGTTTAGGGGGTTGGATGAAATGGAACCAAGTTCTAGAAAACATCAAGAAATGAGAAATGTCATAGTTTTT
Organism: Agave tequilana; assembly: GCA_038442645.1. Classification (NCBI taxonomy): domain Eukaryota; kingdom Viridiplantae; phylum Streptophyta; class Magnoliopsida; order Asparagales; family Asparagaceae; genus Agave; species Agave tequilana. Next base: position 87,547 of record JAVJIF010014798.1, read on the forward strand.
TTTTTTTTTTTTTTTTTTTTTTTTGAGTAAAAATGAGAAATGTCATGGTTGTTGATCGAGTTATGACCAAGGAGACCGTTGCCAAGTTCAACTCATGTTGTTGTTGGCCCAAAGTCCTATCACCCTAGTTTTAATGATGATCAACTCATGAAGTTATGTTTACTAATGATCTTGTGTTTAATTAGTGACAGATTCATTATCAAGATCTTAGTAGGTGCATAGCTCAACAAAGGACAAAATATCAAGATTTGAAGCTAGCACGGTGTGATCCAAGGAGCTTTTGGATCAAGTTTGGACCAAATCAAGAAGATGAGAAGACTTCAAGGGAAGACTTCAAGATCAAGACTTGTGTCTAGGTATAAGATTTTGTTTTTGTTTTAGTTAAAAATGTAAAGGATAGATAGTTGGTGGATTTCTCAAGTATACCATGCACACACACTCTTGATAGAATTGTTTTCATAAAAGATTTTTCATTTTGGAAAAATACAAATTTGGTTTTTGGTGTTTCTCATGTACTTATCTTTTAACCAAAACCAAGTTTAGAGTTTTATGACAAAAACATAGATATTTCATTATGATTGTGTAGTGGATCATATCCATACACACTATGCTTTAAAAGTATATCTTGTTTTTGTATTTGATGAAGATTTGGAAAAATATTGTTTGAAAAATACAGTTTTTATCTTCAGCCAAATATTTTCAAGTTACAAAAATAGTCCAATCTTTTATAACATGCCTTGATTTTGTGCAAGCATGTTTGTATATCAAAGTATATTGGTAAAACTATTTTTGTAGAATTTTAAGTATTTTATGGGATTTTATATGAGCCAAAAAGACAAACTTTTTAATCCCAGAAAAATTGTTTCAGGCTTCAGCTAGTCGACTTATACTAGCTTATAAGTCGACTAACCCTGAAGTCGGTCGACCGGGTCGGTCGACCGACGTGCACAAACGTGCATGCCTTTGTGTACTGGTGGACGGTCGACCGTGCCGGTCGACCGCTCCAGAGAGCAGTGCTCTCTGGAAAGTTCGGTCGACCGCACCGGTCGACCGTGGCTCCAACGGTCAGAAATCCGACCGTTGGCGGTCGACCGGGCCGGTCGACCGGCAGTTCTGACAGATCCCAACGGCTAGTTTTCTGGCAGCCTATAAATTGGGGGTCTTGTCATTGTTTTGCCACAAGATTTTAGGAGAGCTTTGAGCCAGTTTTTCCCAGACCTTTTAAAGGGTTTTCTCCACAAAATAGAGAGCAAATATTTCCTATCTAAAGGGAAGTTTTTATCAAGAGTGTTAAAAGAAAGTCTTTGAGTTTTCCTCCACCTTTCACATCCTTGTTTTTCTCACACCACACTTGAGCATCCATTGATTATTCATCCTATAGGTGTGTTGTAGTGAGAGTGCTTTAGGTGATCAAAGTGTTGTGATCACCAAAGATCTTTTCTTTGTTCTTTGAGGAGACGGGCAAGTGTGCTCGTCGTTGTTTTGAGTTCGGGTGCGGACTCGGTTGTTTGAGGTGCGGCCTCGGCGAGCCGGTGGGCTTGCGGTGTGTACGGGACTAGGGAGTCCGAGGGCTTGTAGGTGTTGTGGCACCGAGGAGAGATCCATTGGGATCTTGCATAGTGGAAATCCTTCGTGTGTCGAAGGCGGGGATGTAGAGCAAGTGTGCTCGAACCTCGAAACATACCCTTGTGTTTGCGATTGCCATCTCTCTCTCTCTATCTCCTTTATATCTTGCATAGCTTATATTGTCTTTACATTTACATGCTTGATATATCTTGTGTGCATAATTGATATATATACTTGCTTGGGATTGTTGACTAACACTTGTATTCAACCAAGAGAGCCAACGCGGCACCTCAACCCATTCAAGAGGAATCTAGAGGAGTTTGTCCAGAGCCCTTCACGGGGAATTCGGCAACACTCTTGTGTTATACATAGTGTATAGTGTAAAAATTTTAATTTGGTCATAATTGCTTTTTAGCTTCCGCATTATTTGCATCATTTACCATTAAGTGACCATTAGATTAGCCATCACCTATTCACCCCCCTCTAGGTGAACCTTCAATTGGTATCAGAGCTTGGTACTCTGATTTGGGTCTAACAACCTAGAGTAAAAGATCCTCTTTTTAGGCTAATCACAAGATTTTGTACACACACCATGGACTTTATGTCACCACCCACCTTTGACATTCTTAACATCCAAATTTGGAAGGTTAAGATGTCTTTGTACCTCAAGGCCTTAGGCATTCATGTTTATCTTGCCATATCTAATGATTCATATTGTTCAAATGGTAAGAATTTTGAGGTTAATGCAAAAGCCCTTCATGCTATCAAGTCAACCCTAAATGATGATTATTTATCTAGGGTTTCTAATGTTGAATCGGCTTTTGTAGTATGGAACATCATCACCTCCCTCGGCGAAAAAGATCAATACTATGCGGGGAGCGATTCGGACGTTGGAAGCAACACCTCCAACGTGTGCTACATGGTCCAAGGGGATAACCCCTTGAGGTAACTCCGAATCATGATGAGGACATGTCATATGATGAGCTATCTACTTTTTTCATCTATTGCTTGAAAAATATGACATGATTAAAAAGGAAAATAAAAATTTGAAAAAGAACATTGCTTGCATGCATATAGAACAAGATTTATTTAGATCTAACATTGCATGTTTAGAAAAAGACAACAATAATTTGAAAAAAAATTTTGATGCCATGCTTAATGAAAAAGATTCATTAGAAAATAAAATGGCATGCTTAGAAAAAGAAAATAAAGATTTGAAAAATGAGAATGTTTCCTTGCTTACAAAATTGAATGATTTATGTGAAGGAAACACTATTTTGAAAAATAAAGTTGATTTGGTGGAAAAACAAAAAGAAGTTGTTTTTCAAGAAAATAAGTCTTTAAAAAGAAAATTTTGTGAAAAAGAAAAAGATTTTGTTTCACAAAAGAAAAGAAAAATGATTCTATATCTCACCATGCTTTACATGCCACAACTAATGAGATTAAGAATTTGAAAAATAAAATGGATGGGTTGAGTTCAACTTTGAACTCTTGTGCTTTTAATCATTCTAGGTTGGAGTCATGTTTTCAAAGAAACAAACTCCACACATTCATGCACATCATAACCATGCATTTGCTTATGTTGCACAACATGATCACACTCCTACACATAAGCATACTAAGGTGTACATATGTACACATTGTGGCCGCAAAGGCCATTTAGCAAAATATTGTTATGATAGATTAGATCATTTTAATTTTGCTAAAAATAAAAGATTTTGGGTTCCTTACAAGTCTAACCCCAAAGGACCCAAGCAAAAATGGGTATCAAAACCTCCACCCTATATTTTTGATGTAGGTGAGGGATCTCTCAAGACGTGAGAGATTTGGTGCCTTGGTAGTGGATGCAATAGACTTGATGGACATACTTTTGGATGCATCGCTATCAAGGAGCTTGGTGGAAAGGCCACCATGTTAGGAGCTTTGGAGTTGGTAACACTCTCTAAACTCCTACTTTTATGTACATGCTTTTAATTTCATATATCATATAGCATGTTCTTGTTTTATGATTTATTGTGCTTCATGTGGTATTTACATGCTTAGATGAAGATTTTATCAAAACGTGCATGTATACATATACAAATAGTGAATTACAATTGATTCATATATGATTGAACTTCATGCTCATTTGTACCCACTATTTGCATATGCATAGTCTAGTTTTGATGATTCTTTCATTTATACTTGTTATGCCTATTTTTATGCTTTACTTCATGTATATGTATTTTTAATTCAAATCTAATAAATATACATGTATGCCCGTGAGTCTCTTGCCTTCATGCAAACATCATTAATAGACTCTTTTAGATTTGGGATATGTATGTGTATTGTTAGGATTGGATTAATCATACATATACCATGAAGATTAGTGTTTTGATTAAAAATGATTTTTCGTGTTTTTGTTAAAATGTGACTTATGAGCTTCATTGACTATTTTCATAAAAATACTAGTTACATGATCGTTTAACACTCACACTTTTGTCAAAATCATTTTTGAGCCTTATAGACCATGAGTGCTTAAATTTTTATGTATCTAGTTATATTTATGAAAAACATAAGATTTGATATATTTGAAGGATCTTTAACTAGTTTTTCAAAAACAATTTATACTAGTTATTTATTCTTCAAATAATTTTTGAGATTGACACATGATTCTATTTTTCTCAAAATTTGATGCTTCATGATTTGAATATTAGTTTATATGTTAGTTTTTGTCAACACTTGGATTTATACTTATACATATCATGGGCCACAAATAAATCTATTTATATTTGTGCTTGAACGCTTATTTGAACCCATGAAATGTGCTTGTATTGCTTGGTTTTGATGATACATACATTTTCAAACTTATATTCCCACTTTTGGATTTGATTTATGATCATGTGTTTTCATTTCATGTATATGTATATTTTGCCAAACTTTAAGATATAACATGTATACCTCTTGAGTCATTTGCCTTTTATGTAAATCTATTTATATGGACTCAATTGTGTTTAAGAGATATGTATGTATACTTATTGTTGTCAAAACATACATATATCTTGAAATATATATTTTAAAAAAAAATGTGTGTGTGATGATTTAAAGAAATATTGAGATTTATTGACATTTCTTTTTGCTTTATTCCTTACTTGAAGGATTTCATACTAGTTTTAAAACATTTTCATATTAACTAGTGCAATCTCTTCATTTGGTAGAGTTTTTCAAACTAAGCTTATTTTCAAATCTAATTTTGAAAACCCCTACCATCTATGGGAGGATGGATGGGCGATTATGCCTTGTATGCTTCATTGAAAATCTTTTACCTTGTGCATATGAAGGGTGGTAGGTTATGAGATATACACTTGATCCTATTGTTATGTCAATTAGTATCATTGAATCATTCTATTGGTATCAATATGAACTTATTTTGTATATACTCATATTTTATTTCTTATATATATGTATGTTTCAATTTCACTTGGTATACTCATTTCTCATACATATATATGATTTCCATGTGCTTAACTCACAATTGGCTCACATTTTTAAAAGCACAAAGTTTATGATGAAAAATAAAAAAAATTTCATATGTTTACTATTGGTATCAAAATACTTCAACTTCATATTTGTTAAATGTCAATTGGTATCAATATGTTTTCAATTTAGTATCTTAAAAATTTGTTTGTTTTTACAAAAGCTCTGATACCTTTAAAATTTTGTTTAAGAAAAATTAATAAAACAAAAATAAACATTTTGTTGATATGTTTGATTTGACCCCTTATTGATCTCTTTGTTTTTGACAAAAGGGGGAGAAAAATTTGTTTGATTTGATTTTACTTTGAACCCTTTGTTGATGATTGACAAAAAGGGGGAGAAGTATTTGAGTATATATGCATGTTTTCATTGCTTAAGGGGGAGTAGTATTGTCTTCCTTGTTAATTATGCATATATGTTTTGTTTTGCAAATAGGAGAAAAAGATTTATTTTGTTTCATCTCCATCATTTGCATACATATTAATGAGCTTCATTGTCATATATTATTATTTATGTCTATGCATGAGTTAAGGGGGAGCTTCCATGAAGCTTTACTTTAATCCATGCATATATAACCTCATGAGTTTTGTCATCATCAAAAAGGGGGAGATTGTTGGCCCAAAGGCCTATCACCCTAGTTTTGATGATGATCAACTCATGAAGTTATGTTTACTAATGATCTTGTGTTTAATTAGTGACAGATTCATTATCAAGATCTTAGTAGGTGCATAGCTCAACAAAGGACAAAATATCAAGATTTGGAGCTAGCACGGTGTGATCCAAGGAGCTTTTGGATCAAGCTTGGACCAAGTCAAGAAGATGAGAAGACTTCAAGGGAAGACTTCAAGATCAAGACTTGTGTCTAGGTATAAGATTTTATTTTTGTTTTAGTTAAAAATGTAAAGGATAGATAGTTGGTGGATTGCTCAAGTATACCATGCACACACACTCTTGATAGAATTGTTTTCATAAAAGATTTTTGGTTTAGAAAAGATTTTTCATTTTGGAAAAATACAAGTTTGGTTTTTGGTGTTTCTCATGTACTTATCTTTTAATCAAAACCAAGTTTAGAGTTTTATGACAAAAACATAGATATTTCATTATGATTGTGTAGTGGATCATATCCATACACACTATACTTTAAAAGTATATCTTGTTTTTGTATTTGATGAAGATTTGGAAAAATATTGTTTTGGAAAATACAGTTTTTATCTTCAGCCAAATATTTTCAAGTTACAAAAATAGTCCAATCTTTTATAACATGCCTTGATTTTGTGCAAGCATGTTTGTATATCAAAGTATATTGGTAAAACTATTTTTGTAGAATTTTAAGTATTTTATGGGATTTTATATGAGCCAAAAAGACAAACTTTTTAATCCCAGAAAAATTGTTTCAGGCTTCAGCTAGTCGACTTATACTAGCTTATAAGTCGACTAACCCTGAAGTCGGTCGACCGGGTCGGTCGACCGACGTGTACAAACGTGCACGCCTTTGTGTACTGGTGGACGGTCGACCGTGCCGGTCGACCGCTCCAGAGAGCAGTGCTCTCTGGAAAGTTCGGTCGACCGCACCGGTCGACCGTGGCTCCAACGGTCAGAAATCCGACCGTTGGCCGTCGACCGGGCCGGTCGACCGGCAGTTCTGACAGATCCCAACGGCTAGTTTTCTGGCAGCCTATAAATTGGGGGTCTTGTCATTGTTTTGCCACAAGATTTTAGGAGAGCTTTGAGCCAGTTTTTCCTAGACCTTTTAAAGGGTTTTCTCCACAAAATAGAGAGCAAATATTTCCTATCTAAAGGGAAGTTTTTATCAATAGTGTTAAAAGAAAGTCTTTGAGTTTTCCTCCACCTTTCACATCCTTATTTTTCTCACACCACACTTGAGCATCCATTGATTATTCATCCTATAGGTGTGTTGTAGTGAGAGTGCTTTAGGTGATCAAAGTGTTGTGATCACCAAAGATCTTTTCTTTGTTCTTTGAGGAGACGGGCAAGTGTGCTCGTCGTTGTTTTGAGTTCGGGTGCGGACTCGGTTGTTTGAGGTGTGGCCTCGGCGAGCCGGTGGGCTTGCGGTGTGTACGGGACTAGGGAGTCCGAGGGCTTGTAGGTGTTGCGGCACCGAGGACAGATCCATTGGGATCTTGCATAGTGGAAATCCTTCGTGTGTCGAAGGCGGGGATGTAGAGCAAGTGTGCTCGAACCTTGAAACATACCCTTGTGTTTGCGATTGCCATCTCTCTCTCTCTCTCTATCTCCTTTATATCTTGCATAGCTTATATTGTCTTTACATTTACATGCTTGATATATCTTGTGTGCATAATTGATATATATACTTACTTGGGATTGTTGACTAACACTTGTATTCAACCAAGAGAGCCAACGCGGCACCTCAACCCATTCAAGGGGAATCTAGAGGAGTTTGTCAGAGCCCTTCACGGGGAATTCGGCAACACTCTTGTGTTATACATAGTGTATAGTGTAAAAGTTTTAATTTGGTCATAATTGCTTTTTAGCTTCCGCATTATTTGCATCATTTACCATTAAGTGACCATTAGATTAGCCATCACCTATTCACCCCCCCTCTAGGTGAACCTTCAGTTGTGTCTTAGAAAAAAGTGATCAACTACTTCTTTTCTTCTTTATTTATTTTTATTTATTTAAATTATTTTAAAAACAGGATGATAACAGTCACACTCCAACCAACAAAAGAAAGAAAAGATGCTAAAATTCATAAAACTGTCATGAACTTTCATCGTTTTTCAAAAAAATACCATACACTTTACATCTAGTTATAAAAACTTATTATAAAAGATACCATTCATTCTCAAAAAAATACCATTCACTTTTCAAAAAAAATGAATTAACTTATTAAAAGATATGAGTTTCTCTAACTACTAACATCAATTATTATTACATAACCCACACACTTTACATCTAGTAATGAAAACAAAGCCTACTTTACTTTTTTTTCCCTTCAATCACTTAGGAGTTGCTACCTTCATCCTCATCCTTGTCAGGTATACATTATTTTTTTCTAAAGTTTCAATTTTATTATTTAATTTAGTGTGTTATTGCTTATTTGTTATTTCATTTTTGTTATTCTTTTGATTAAATATAGTCCCCGAACTCGCTCGCAACAGGTAGAGTACATAGAAATGTACCTCAACAGCCAGCTGAGAGAGACTCTCAGCTGTCACTTTAATAAGAGTCTTTCTCAGCTGGCGGTTGAGGTACATTTTATGTACCTCAGCCGCCAGCTGAGAGAGACTATCTCAGCTGTCACTTCAATATGGTCGCAAACTTACTGCAACATGTTCGCAGTCTACTGTAACATGGTCGCAGTCCTAAAAATCATATATTTTCAGTATAATTAGGACTGTGACCATGGTAGCAGTCCTCAGAAAAAGACTGCAACCTTGGTCGCAGTCCTTAGAAAAGACTGCGATCATGACAGCAGTCCCATAAAAACACTGCGACTTAATCACAATCCTCATATAAAATTGCGACCATGGTAATAGCACCCAAAATTGTAGTTAAATTCAGCCACGTTGTGTCAGTTGAGAGAGTCTCTCTCAGCTGGCAACTGAGGTACAGATTCCTTTTATATATATATATATATATATATATATATATATATATATATATATATATATATGAGAGAGAGAAATGTAAATCAGCTGACACAGGAGGTAAATTCGTCCTATGTCGCACTCAAAAATCATATTTCTCGAATGAATTTTCAAGATCTGACCGTACATTATCATCTTCATATTCTAAGATATATACATATAAAAAATCAAGTGATTTGAAGTTCGTTTACTCATTGATCTAAATGTTCTATTTTATTCTATTGTTAAAAAACCGTTAATGTTTGAACCCAAAAAAAATGTAGTAAACAAACTTCAAATCACTTGATTTTTTATATGCATACATCATAGAATATGAAGATGATAATGTGTGGTCGGATCTTGAAAATTCATTCGGGAAATATGATTTTTGAGTGCGACATAGGAGGAGTTGCCTCCTGTGTCAGCTGATTTACATTTCTCTCTCTCTCTCTATATATATATATAGAGAGAGAGAGAGATATAGACTTGTATCCTTTCAAAAGGATTTGATCCCGCATCCTTCCCACTCAAATTCAACCCTCCAACATTCGAATACAAGATCCACTCCGTTGAAGTTGATCTATACTATTTCAAGTATCTATAAACCAAAAATCAAGTGTTTTAAATACTTTTTGCCCATCCATCAAGTAGGGAAAAAACGGACGGCCTAAATAGTGAGTTGGTTAGTTTAACGGTGTAGAACATTTGAAATCTAACAAAAATTAGTTTATAGTGGTTTTTAAATGTTTAGATCATAATGAAATGGCCGGATCGAGAATTTGTATGTCTAAAGACATAGATCTAACTAACTCACTACTTTCGGCCGTCCATTTTGCGTCGCTTGATGGATGGGCAAAAAGTATTTAAAACACTTGATTTTTGGTTTATAGATACTTGAAATAGTATAGATCAACTTCAACGGAGTGGATCTTGTATTCGAATGTTGGAGGATTGAATTTGAGTGGGAAGGATCCGGGATCAAATCCTTTTGAAAGGATACAAGTCTATCTCTCTCTCTCTCTCTCTCTCTCTCTCTCTCTCTCTCTCTCTCTATATATATATATATATATATATATATATATATATATATATATATATATATATATATATATATATATATATATATATGTGGGTCAAGTGCTCTTAGTAGGTCTCCTTAGATTATAATCTAAGGAGGAGACCTAAAATATCACCATGGAGCACTTTTTTCTTATGTGTGTGTGTGTGGGGGGGGGGGGGGGGGGGTCGCCCGGGGTTGTCAACCCTAAGCGAACCCAAAAGACCTCCGCGCCAGCGCCATGCTGGCGCCACACGCCGACGTGGTGCTGACATGGCAGAGGTCGGTTTTTTAATTTATTTTTGGCCCGGGTCGATTTTTTGAATTATTTAAAAAAATAGAATTTTTTGGAAAAATTGCCCGCTTACGTATTAGTAAGGAAATGGTTCCTAATTTAGGAAGCCGAATGAAACAGCAAAGTGGCAGTGCTCTGAGTCTCTGAGCTTGTGTTCAGATCGGCGTCTCAAATACAGGGAAGCGGATTCATTCTTGCATCAACCAAGAAAAGAATAGTTTCTATAAGGTGACAGCTAACTATAGCAGATACATGCGAATAATAACTTACTAATAATTTAGATAAATAACAACAAATAAGATAAATAATAGGTTACCGCCCTTAGTGAAAGATCACTGTCAGCTACAGAAGAGGGCACGCCAATTCATAAATGGTATTATTCTAGCATGGATTATTGGCACACAGTCTTATGTATTAGCAAATTCCACTGCTGAACTCAGCAGCAATTATATGCGAAAACAGTTATGTACTCTGAGTTCTCACCCATAACCATATCCTAAACTATCTGGTGTTTGTTTTGATCCCCCCGCAGTTGGCCCGTGACCAAGCCCATGGTGTGCTCCCCCGAGGTTGGCCGTCGAAACCCTGTGGGGGTGACATTGCCCAGTTGGGCTCTCTTGGCTGTTTGGATTCAAGGAATTCGGTAGAAGTGAGGAAGTGGGAAGTGTCTTTTCTTATTTTTGATGTTCATCCAAACACCGGAAAAGGAAATGGAAAAATTGTTTTCCTTTTCTCTTTTCTCTTTTACATAACCATTTCCTCACTTCCAGAGTGCTACAGTTAATTTTGTGGTCATGTATATCTCATTTTTAATAAGTTGTAGCACAAAACAGTTAATCTTTTGCTCATGTAAATCTCACTTGCATTCTAATTAAGTCCTTTTTTATTTTTCTTAATTAATTTTTATTTTAATATTATTTTGCGGTCAACTTTGTGGTCAACTTTTTCACTTCTATTTTCACGTTACCATCCAAACACCGGAAAAGACATAACATTTTTCAAATCACACTTTCCAACAATATTCAAACACCGAAAACTTACTAACCAATTCTCAAGTTCCAAAGGGAACTATTACCACTTCCTCACTTCTTCACTTCCTCACTTCCACCCTTAACCAAACAGGCCTTAGTCACAACAAAAAAAAAATGGTGTTTGTTTTATTTCTAATAGCTTCTGGTAAGGGTAATATCATTCCAGTAACTTCATTCAGATTTCAATCTTTTTTTTTTGCCCCAGATTTTCATCTTCCTTACCTGAGACGTTTTCACAACCAAGAACCTCTTGTTACTCAAGCAACCATAGAATCAGAAAGTCCTCCACCTTCTTCTCAATCAATGCAATTCCTAGTTTCCTACGCTCTCTTTGATATTATTCGTTTCCAATCCCACATTTTTCTGTTTTCTCACACAGCCATCTCAGAATTCTGATTTCTTTTAATGGTAATGTGCATAATGTGTAATGCTGGAGCTCCATTTTTTTTTAACTAGTTTGGCATCTGTAATTTAGGTTTCTTCTGCACACAAATTGCAACTTACATAAACTTACAAGTATGGCTTTTGTGTATGTACCATCAATGGAATTTTGTCTAACAACTGAAGGCTCCAAATATGTGCAGCCTTTTAATCTATTACAGTGATCTGCAAGTGCATGTTCAGTCGTACATGTAATATTTAATCCAAAAAACACATAGTTGTCCACTGCAAAGCCTTTTTTCCTGTGGATACATTGAAGAGATACCAGTGTCTGGTTGATCTAACACATGCATAGATGAGGTTTTCCACAGGAATCACGTCAACCCTAGAAAATATTATGTAAGATATATTACTATAATAAAATAAGTTTATTTGTTATCATCCTTCAGCATATTGATTTATATCAATACCTATAAGAGACAAAGAAAAGATTCGACTTACAGCACACACGGCATTATTTGGAGATATAAGCAGTGTGGTGGATTTACTGTATCTCCACAAGATACATCAAGAACATATCAATGTAAATTACAAATTCTTTCAAAGCTTGGCAGAGATGGGATACATGAGCCTCGTCTCACAGGAACTTCCAAGTCTTCCCCACCAGCATCATTAACCTTAGAAAAATACCGGTCCACCATATCATCATCTACAAGATCCAGTCTAGGTGGTTCCCACTGCAAAAGACAACGTGGAAATGAGTGGTGGTTATAGTGAGATTCAGATATAATATAATTTTCTTAAAGATTACAACCTTAGGCTCTCTGTCTTTATCGACGAATATTGCCCTGCAACCCTGCACATGGAAGCTGGGTCTCACAAAGAATGCAAGGGAAACATATCAATAGTAGCTTTTGGTTCTCACAGTAAGAAATACCTCAAAGAAGTCCTTGCTGAATTCTTTTCGTAGAACATGGCAACACATCCTGTATTCACGGATAAGGCATTGGGCAATTTGTTGTTTTCTTCCTTCTCTTATCTGAGCACTCACAAAAATAAGTTTAAGAGTCCGTTGGGGCGGGACTTCAATATACTCGGTGTCTATACACCATTATTATATACGGTGGTTATATTACTAGCCTACCCAATATGATATTCTAAAAAGTGCTGGAGTATGGTAGTCAGACAATTAGTAAGAAACCATAGATACTAAAAAGTCTAAAACTTACGTTGTATACATTTTCCTTTTCACTCAAAAAACACATTTAAGACACTCAAGTAGGCATATAATCTTGAAAAAAAAGAACTGGAGAAGAAATATTAAATTCAATCGAGTAAGCCTGAATTGAGATATTTCACCTAATCAAAAGATCTGGAGATAATAAAGCCAGCAGAATTAATTGCTTCTTCAGCCCTTAAAATTCAGGGCCCAGTCAAAGTACAAGGTAAGAAAATTCCACAATCTTATTATTTTGTATCTTATATTTGTTACAAAGAAAAAAAATGAAGAACATGTTGAATAATAGGATTTAAGCTGGTGAATGAAGTGAAGTAGCTCCTCTGCAATGTGTTGTGGTCAATTATTATTTAATGTCTAATAGGATTGGAGATTTGTAGATGGAAACATTTCATAACCTTGGATATATCGAAGGTTACTATGTTCCTATCTGGCCAAATTAGTATTTGATATATCCATATCCATATCCATGCGCTTACGTAAGGCCAAGTTAATTCCTCATATGTCCTATCCAATATGAATCCATTATCTGTATTGGATTAATGTAAGGTTCTGAACTGTTTAAATGTCTTAAGTTGCAAAAAGATAGCATAATAGAGATAAAAATGTTCAGACTCTTCAGAACAATTAATGTGAAGAATAAAAGCAGAAAGCAGTTTGCGCAGGAGTCTGCTGAGGGATCATTAATGTGAACACTCTAGAAATAGTCTCAAGTATGTGCACTATTTTTTTTGAAAACGTATATGTGTACTATATTAGCAGCGGAGAGAATCTACTAATAATGGATTTGGGAATGTTCAGCTCATGAATTTTAATCACCATCACCCTAAATGTTTTCCAAACAAAATGGGGTTAGCTATTATGTAATATTGTAAATGCAGCACAATATAAATCTCTTAACCATAAAAATGTGCAGAAAACATGGTAGAAAGCATTAGATATACATACCGATCTCAGAGTAATCTTAAGACTGGTAGGGGATGCCTTCTTCAGTGACTCAACTGCAGCTGAAATCAAGTCATTGGGCCCATGTACAGCCTCTTGTTCCTTAATAAATAAATTAGGTTCTTAGTCTAATGCCCATGAATATGAGAAACTAAAAACGGAAAAATGAAAAAAAAAATGATGCAATATGGCAACCAACAGTTAAAAACGTATCGAGCCAAAGATCCGAATAACTTCATTTGTAAGACCATCAACTTACAAGAGCAGATAAAATTTCTTCAATGGTTCTCTTACAGAAGCATCTGTCAATTAGATCCAACCTGCAAGTACACAGATAGATCAACATGAGAAGATAGGTAGAAACCAAACCATAGAAGATGTGGCAGCGGTATGTCCAAGCCACTAGGGAAAGTGAGGTAGTTTGCTTTCCATAAAGCAGCTACCTACATAACCCACCCCCCTTGTTAAGAAGGGATAATCTTGACTTTATGTATGATCTATGTTTGTTTGCGTGCATTCCCACATAAATAAAACACTAAAGAAATCCTCTTTCCACCACTGGATAACAACTTGATAGTTTCTCTGATGGGTAATGCAGGAACCTCTTACTCAACCAATTACCCTAACAGCTTGCCCATTTGGTTATGAAGCTTACATCAGGATCATTGACTGACCAGCCAGCTGCCCCTAATCTAGCAGGCTAAGTAGGCCTTAATCGTGTTCATTTCATATCAAAATTTTAGGGAAAGATTTGAGAGAGTTGACGAGTCTCCCTGCTATATTTTTATTTATATATATACTAGGTAAATATAATTATAACTTATAATATAAGTAGGACTCCAAATACATAAAAAAAACATGACTCCTAATTAAGTAACTATAAAGCTCCTAATATGTAAAAGCAATATATTTCCTAATTAGGTAATAATAGGACTCTTAATTAGCTAACTAATCTAATTAAAGAGTTTAACACTCCCCCTTAAGCTGAAACTTAGATATCAATCATGCCCAGCTTGTTAAAAAAACTTCCTAAATAATTTTTTTTAAAACAAAATACAAAAATTGAGAAACAAATAAATACTGAATTGCTAATCTGATGCCACTGCTGAATTATTTGTCGATATTGAAGTTACCAATCAAAACAATTATACACGAAAACTACATGAAAAAACTCCTTAGATATAATTAGGATTTTAGAGTTTTTCAGTAAAAAGAGATTTTAAGATATCCCCAAACTCAGTAAAGATTGAGGCTTTGAGAGATCATCAAACTCATAAAGAGGAGGTTTTCAAAAATCCCAAACTCAACAGTAAAAGAGGTTTAAGAGATCTTCAAACTAGTAAAGGAGGTTTTGAGAGATCCTCAAACTCGATCGAAAAAATACCAACACACAAATTTTACCCATAAAATATTTCTTCCTCTTGACTTTGGCAATAGTAATCTAAATTTTTCATGAGACCATGAACATCTTTGATCTCAGCCATAAGTTCAGACAATAATAAACAGAAGACAAATATAATGAGAAAAATAATGAACATGAGAAAACTTGCAGTAATAGAAATACTAATGAAGAAACTTTCAGCAGCAACATAAGTAGTTAGCAGCACCATCAAATGAGTTAATAGCCATAGAAGAAACGAGTACCGACAGCAGGAACAAGAATGAGCATGAAAGGAAGATGAATCTGTAGTTGGTAGTAGGCAATGACAGTGGAAGACAAAGGCAGAAAAGTGGCCCGACGCTAAGCACATATTACATGAGTGTGGCCTAACACAAGCTCGAGGATAGCATGAAAGACGATCAGCGAATTTTTTTGAAAGGCTTTGATACCATCCTCTATCTATATTTTTATTTATAAGCAAATACAATTACAACTCATAATATGAGAAATACATAAAGATTGACCTATAATTGGGCTACTTGACCCTTATAGTGAAAAGGTTGGAATTCTCCTAATTGGGTAGTTTCAAGGGTTAAACTCTCACTTCTAAAGTGCAAGCCAGTTGGTTGTCAAAGGATTGTTTATCACTACACATTAGTGACTGACAATAGAAAGTGTGTTATCAAAGTTAATTTATTGTTCAGCTTGATGCTAGTTTGGCAGGAGTGCAAATAGTTAAATTACTCCTCTTTATGCATTTAGACATTTCCTAATTGTGTAGTCTCAGGGGTTAGCCTCTAAGAGATACTCTAGCTATTGCTGTGCTTGTTCACATATTAGGAACCCTACATGTTAAATACAGGCCAACTGAAAAAAAAATTCCCAAGTTAATCCAAACATGTGAGGACTACCCTCCTGATTGGAACAACCAAAAAGAAAAAAGAACACGGGAAACCTACAAATCATTGATATAGACTTAGGATACCAACTAAATTTGCTATTGATAGTTTTTTTAGAAGAATTGGCTACCAATAGAGTAACATGAACTTTCTTGAAAGTGGTGTTTTTATTTTCTTTGGAAAAGTAAAAAACAATTTTATTATCAAAAATATAGGTGTATAAAATATTTTATTTATTTTTGGGTAGGCCAAATCCTACCCTAGCCAAAGAAAGGAATAGGAGAGGAGTAATGGTGGCCCCGCAACTTCCTCTACGGTTTCATACAAGAAAGGGAATCAGAGGAAGAGGTTTCACGCAAGAAAGGGTATAGCAGAGAGGGGTTTCACGCCAGAAAGGGAGGCGGGGGAGGGGGGGAGCGAGAGAGAGGGAGTACTTCTGGTCTACACCATCATAACCAATGAAGATTATATGGATTTAAGGACTCAAAATGAAGTCAGTAAAAGAACAAACAAAGGTAATATGTCTTGCATGTTCACATTCTCAAAAAGAAAAACCAAAATCGGATGCTAAGCATCCACCAAACCCAGCACTGTACTGTACATCAAGAACTACAAAACTATTTTCACACCATCAGGCTCTAATTTAAAAGCACCTTGCTTTTTTCCTTTTAGTCTTCTCTTTTTCTTTTTCTTTTTCTTTCTCTTTATTGTTGTTGTTATTATTATCAATAGTATTAATAGTATTAATATGATTTATTATTATTGTGTGTGGGTGAGTAACTGTGTGTGTGGAGTGGGGTGGGGTGGGGTGGTTGGTGTTAAAAAGAATGTTTTAGGGAGAAAAAAATATAATGTGTTAAATAGTTTTGATTTTTTGCTGAATAAACTATATTGATCTCTAGATAATTAAGTGCAATAAAGAAAATTATATACAAATATTGGAAGTAGTGACACTTTGATAGCTGTTTGATGAGCTCATCAAAAAATTTGGCTACAAATAGAGAGAATTATATGGCATAAAATGTATTATAAAATATGCTCTAAACTATACTTCAGAGTTGAAGTTGATAAATGTAACATGACAATACTCAATATGACCTACACACACATATGAGAGCAAATATTAGACATAGAGTGTAACATATGTAGCATGGATGATAAGGACATCACCAGTTCTTAGATGACTTTATACCTTAATTTACTTTCTTTGAGTTTATTTATTTTTTTATTGAAATTTAGTCCCACATCGGTTGTGATGGGGAAGTTCACTTTGTAAGAGCCTATATAAAGAGGCCCAACTAAATAAATAAGGGGGACAATGAATAATTAAAAAATTTTCAGTTAAATTTCTTAAGAGTGCTCTTGAGTATTTGGGTGTGAAACCCGTGGTGTAAGGGGTGCGAAGCCCGCGCAAGGGGTGCGAAGTCCAACATTTATTCGATTCTTTTCTCTAAACCCTAATCTCTTCTCTCTTCTTTCAAAACCATATTTCTTTAATTTTTAGTTTGAAGGTGATTGCGATCCTCCCGTTTTACATCAGTTTTGGTATCAGAGCTTCTGGCTTCAATCTCTTTCAATAATTTCTTCTCCATTTTCACCTCCACCACCACGGGTCAGCCATGACGCATCAGTGTTGCTGCCACAGTCACCACTTTGACCCGATTGATATGTTTCCTGAGAAGACGGGGTCGAGTTTCTCATCCCAGGGGAATTGATGAGGACATCACCAGTTCTTAGATGACTCTATACCTTAGTTTATTTTCTTTGAATTTATTTATTTATTTTATTGAAATTTAATCCCACGTCGGCTATGATAGGGAAGTTCACTTAGTAAAAGCCTATATAAAGAGGCCCAACTCAATGAATAAGGGAGACAATGAATAATTAAAAACTTTTCAGTTAAATTCTCTTGAGAGTACTCTTAAGTATTGGGGTGTGAAGCTCGTGGTGCAAAGGTTGCAAAGCCCGCGCAAAGGGTGTGAAGCCCAACATTTATCCGGTTCTTTTCTCTAACCCTAATCTCTTTTCTATTTCTATTTCAAAACCCTATTTTTTTCATTTTTTTAGTTTGAAGGTGATTGGATCCTCCCGTTTTACATCAATGGGTACTTCTATTATAAAGCGGTACCTACGTCGGACGCGCAGGCACCCCTGTCAGACACCGACCCTTGGACACTTCTTGGATACTTCTCGAACTTATCCTCAATTATATACAGATTGTTTTTAACCTGTGACACTTTGTCGGGCACTTTTTGGGCACATATTCTACATTTTTCTTACACTTTTTTGCTCATATTATATTTGAAACATTTATTTACTTTCCCTTATGTATCAAAGATTATATTTTAGTGAAACAAAAAATATTATCAAAATATTTACTCGTATAAAACTATCATGAGTTTAAATATGTTCTAGTATAAGAAGTTAAACACATTGAACAATGTGTATGAACTTTTGTATGCAAAGCCATGACTATGTATGCATGTTTATATACTCTTCTTATCATTTTATACATATGTATGCATATTTATGCACTTTTCTTATCATTTTAATACATATTTTAGTGTTATGTCGCCGTATCCAGTGTCTATGCTTCTTAGTGTGTAACATAAGAGTTTACACCTACGAATCAAAATACATGGTAAACCACTCACACTAATGATCCAAACCATTGAATAGCGATCTATGTATCCTAAGCCCATTAGTATTAAAAATTGAATGGAATAGAAATTTCTATCTTACAGATCAAGAAAATAAAAAAAACAGTTTTAAGATCATTACTGGACGTGTATATGTTAGAATTCAACTACGATTTTTGATCCGCATAAGTTTTAGGATAGGTGTAAATTCTTTTGTATGTATATATTATTATTATGTTTTTTTTTTTGAAAGTCGTTTGTGTGTATACATATATGAATTCATGTATGTATGCATGCATATGTGAGTATGCATGCACAAACAACTTAGTATATTAACTAGAATATATGCATGTGCAGTTATGCCTGCACGGGATCTTTGCACGGGCTCAAAAGATGCTTATTCGCTTGGAAAGTCTGAAAGTCTAAGGACATTTCTTTTGCTAGATTCAGCGGGCTTCACTTTATATGGGCAAGTCAATTCTGCTTATTACAGACATTTAAACACAACTTAAGAAAGAGAGAGTGATGGGAATCGAACGGCTAGTATTTATTTAGATTTTGAATTTAAATTTGAAGAAATTTGATTTGATTTGGTTAGATTTATAATTTATTTGTATCTAGATTTGATGTTATCAATAATTGCACGTATAGTGAATGTGTTGTAGGCTATATATAACCATGTAGTGATCTTTAAAAAATTATTGAATGATTTAATAGAAAATGAAGCTATTTGCTTTTGGTATTGATTTTGATCCCATGGATTGAATCATAGGCGGTAAAGCTAAGATTCGGATTACGATTCATGATCATATTCAACCCCCAAATCCTTGTTCTTCCCCAATTTCATCAAAAATCCCACCACAAAGCCTAAAATTCCCTCTGTCTCACACCAATTTGGTATCA
Organism: Agave tequilana; assembly: GCA_038442645.1. Classification (NCBI taxonomy): domain Eukaryota; kingdom Viridiplantae; phylum Streptophyta; class Magnoliopsida; order Asparagales; family Asparagaceae; genus Agave; species Agave tequilana. The sequence continues at coordinate 107,005 of JAVJIF010014798.1, forward strand.
GAGCTGAACTTCCTTATAAAAAAAGAGAGAAAAGAAATAAAAAAAGAGAAAAAATCAGAAAAGCTTTACTATTTCATGAACAATAACTTTACTGTTCAATCGACAATGTTCATTGCGCCACTGTTCACTGTAAAGCACAGCCACAGTCTGGAGTCCGTTTCAGATCCGTTCGGAGTGATTCGAGTTTCATCAGAAGCGTTGGATGTGTGAATGAGTCTTGAAATCACTGAAAAGATTTCACATCAGTTGGGTAGTAGATCTGACCTCCACAAATTTGTGTTTGATACCAATATTGTTCCTGCAGCAGAAGATCAACGTTTCAGGCTACATTTCTAGCCCGAATTGAGTCTAGTTCGAGCCGTTGAAATTCTTGAGTAACTTCTGATCGTTATATACTGAATTTTCTACATGAGTTTTTACTTCTGTGGTAAATACATGTATACTGATGGCGATGAAAAAGAAGTGGAACGAGATATGTATGCGGCTCTCTCATATTTTCGAGGTTCTAATGATCATAATGGGATAAAGAGTGCGAAAACAATCTTGAAGCTTTCTTCAGTAACTTTATTCTGACATCTGAGCAGAAGTACTATTATACCCAAATAAAGCTGGTTTGACATGCTTATTTATTGTGAAAAGACAGTCATATCGACGATCAATGTTGGCTTGTCTTATAAGATCTTCGTACTCTGTATGCTCCACCCCTTCTTTATGAATCTGAGGTAGATTGCGAAGAGTCTAATATTGAGCATAAACCCAAGCTCAAGAAGTCACAATTCAGATACCTAGTTGCTGAATGTAAGGAGATCCCAGCTAGCATGAGGAAGTTCTTAGCAAGCTATGCTGCAAAGATTGAATCAGATCCAAATCACCTAGTCCTCATTGAGCCAAAAATTGTTGATAAGCCAGAACCATAAGCTGTTAATGAGCCAGAGCCAGAGGTTGTTGATACGTTAGTGCCACTCCAAAAAGAGTTTTTCTTACCGCCCCACAGAAGTTGAAGAGCTTTATATTGATACTCTTGTGAAACTTCTAGTGGAGCCTACCATGAAGTTATGGTCATCTTTGATAGTTATACCTTTGAGATCACCTAACATCTACGATCCATTGCAGATCTTTCAACATGAGAGGATCACAATAAATCAATCTACTCATGATTTAAAGTGCAGTCCGTTAAGTGTTCATCATGGATGATTTGTATCTATTTTTTTACCTATTATTGGTTCAGCCTACCATCTGTCATAACCAGTTTGTCGCGGAAGCCAGTTCCACTTCCACCACTTTGGTTCAGCCATGATGCATCAATATTGATTCCTCGACCACCATCTTGGCCAGATTGAGAATGTGTGATGTGATTCGACCCTATTGTGCTTACCTTCTATCTACCTCTACATTCATCGGGGATGAATGTTTTCAAGCCGGAGAGAATGATGTAAAATCAAACGGCTAGTATTTATATAGATTTAGAATTTAGATTTGAAGAAGTTTTGATTTGATTTGGTTATATTTAAGATTTATTTGAATCTAGATTTGATGTTATCAATAACTGTACGTATAATGCACGTGTTGTAGGTTAATATAGCCATGAAGTGATCTTTGAAAAATTATTGAATGATTTGATAAAAAATGAAGTTATTTACTTTTGGTATTGATTTTGATCCCATGAATTGAATCATAGGCGGTGAAGCTAAGATCCAGGTTACGATCTGTGATCATACCCTCAAATCCTTATTCCTCCCCATTCCACCAAAATTTCATCACAAACTCTAAAATTCCCTCTGTCTCACATCACAGAGATTCGAGTTTCAGATCATATTTTGTTTTATTTGAAAATCTAATTTCTAAGTTTTATGAAAAAAAATATGGGAAAAGATGGTGTGGGAGAGAGTGAGTTTAATAATTTGGAATTGAAAAGTTGGTGGGGGTGAGTGTGTGAATTGGGTGGGAACGATGTCATCTCCTGATTTTCATTTGTCTTCTATTATGAGTCTCACTTTACCACATCATATCCTAATACAAATCTTTCCTTAGAATCTTTCTCATTTTCTTCTCCTATAAACAAACACCTTACAATTAATACAGTTACAATTAAGGTCAAATTGTAATAGATAACAGGTTAAATCCATGCAAAACTCAACCTCACCACTGGTCAACCAGATCCAACCCCAACCCATCTTAAGTTAGAAATTTTCCGCCTAAACTCACCTCAAGCTCATTTTCAGAGTATGTTAGGTTGGGAGTGGGTAATATTGGTCTAAGTAACTCACAAATTTTTTCGCATAAATATTCTACGAAAAAAGTAATTCTTATTATTATATCATCATTCTTAAACTTCGTATTAAGTTAAACAACATCAAACACAATGAGAAAACCCGATAACTCAATCCAAATCCAACCGTAGTTTCAAGCTTTCAAGTTTGAGATCTTTAAAATTGAATTAGGTACTTTTCTTATTGGATCTAGATATGGATCCGTAAGGATTCAAACCCAATAACCCAAAAAAACTTTTAGTAGTTTAGTCCACTTTTTCTTTTAGAATTAGAATAGGTCGTAGCCTGGTGCCACCAAAATTTAAACCCTAGACTTCTTGTTCATTGCAAAGCAGTTTTATCATTGTATTACAGTAGCAATTGATAGTTTAATTCATTTGGTTCAATTTAAATCAAACTTGGTATAAGATTATTTAGTTATGTCTAGATATGCCTAATATTCCTAGAAATAAAAATAAATAACATATGTGAGTGAGAAAATCTAGTAATTTCCATTTGGTTATTTACAGAAATGTAATACTTGGAAGAAATATTGGATTTGGATTACTAAAAACTCGAATTCAAACATACAATTTTTTTCATTTAGATCTTCAAGTGGATTTTAGGTTTCTTAGTGGCCTTGGATCCATTGGTAGATACTACCAGTTTATAATGAATTTCCATGAGGTTTTTGCATGATCCAACCTATGCCTGTTGTCAGTTGCCACTTTTCCAAATCACCTTATAACCATTCAATTTTCTTGAATTATTTGATAATTAGAATGGTTTATCTAAGGAGAAAATGAGCCATTTGCCAAATATTTATAGAGCAAACTATGTGAAGGAGAACATTTATTTGAAGTTTCCCTAGAGAAACAAAGAAAAAAATAGTTTTGGAACCCAATGAACCTTTTTTGGGTTGCATGTTAATCTTTAATCATGATACAACAGATTAGCACCAAGAAATTATTTCAGATTAAATGTTTAAATAAACACCATAATTTCTTAAATCTTCTCTTAGATATTCATTTTCATTTGATGTTACTTATTGAAGGAACAGATCAGTTCCAGCAAATTATTTAGATCAAATGTTTAATTAAATGCCGTATTTATGAAGTCTTCTCTGATTTTTAGTCTTTGAATAGAGAAAGAAAAATATAAATGATTAATATAGTTTCTCTTCAAACTTTATGAAGAAAATATTTAAGTATCAAATCGAATTATTCCAGTTGATGACAGCCTAGTCAAATTGTGTTTTAAGAATTGTGGATAAGAAATAAATAAAATAAAAAAATAAAAGGACAATAAAATAAGTCAAAATAAAATAGAGTGTCAGAAGTAGATGAAACTCAAGGAAGGGTCTGATTGTAAAAAGAGTTCAAATAAGATCTGTAATTTATAAATAAACAAAATCTATTGATTGCTAGTTAATTTGTCACATTCTAAGTGAAAAGGCAATAATTATGTGTGATTTGTGCTGGGGATTAAAAAGCAGATGAGAGAGGGAGATGAGAGAGAGAGAGAGAGAGAGAGAGAGAGGAGAGGATGTCCCTCGTGTGTGTGTGTGTGTGTGTGTGTGTGTGTGTGTGTGTGTGATAGGATTAGAAATGAGAGATTTTGAAATTTGAATAGTGTCACATCATATCATATGGAGATCATTAAAAAAAGAAAAGGAAGAAGGTATAGTGCTTAGGGGAGATGACGTGGAGCAATGAAGAGGCAGACTGACCCTTAGGAATTTTCTGGTTTTTTTTTTCATTTTTCTGAAAAATTGTGTTGTCCAAACTCTTTGCTTAGTTATATACATAGAGTAAAACCTTTATTCATCATCTTTGTAATGTAAAGAAGACATGCTAAACCCAAGAACTATAAACTGCAAAATTGTTGGCAAAATGCTGACATTTATCTTCCTCGTAATTGTCCCTTGTACTAATTTCGAATTTGATAATACAGATGGTAGAAGAAAAAAATTTAGAACCAACATAACACTTCACAAAATTTAAGCCGATTGCCACCTGTTAGGCCTTGTTTGGCAACAAAGTTTCCGAAACTGGGGTTACGTTTAAGTTAAAATGAAACTAGGCTTTGTGTGGTTACAAACATCAATTTCTGAAATCAGGGTACGTCTAAGTTAAAATGAAAATTCCACTCAAAGTGGAGTTTCAATAACCTCAGTTTTACAAAGTTTGGGGGCCTCCAAACCTCATTTCTAGTAACTCCATTTTGACTCCCAAACAAGGTCCACTTACATTAACCTCATTTTGGCCTGAAACTCTCTCAAACTGAGGTTTGGGAAGCTTAACCTTGTTGTCAAAATAGGCCTTAATGTTTATGTACTTGCATCTGCACTTTTTTCCCTTCTTTACTATCTAACCTAATGGTCAGCTTAACACTTGTATATATCTTTTGCCACAAGCAGCAATATGACTAGGGAACTTCTGCCGAGAGCTCTCTGTGTTGGTTTAACAGTGTTCCATGGATCCATGGTTATTCTTAAATCCAAATACTCAACATCTCTTGTTCTTGCTGGCAGAACATTCCCTTCCAACTTTCCTTATCAAAATTTCCACATGATTTTTTGCCTCCTGCACCGCCTCCAGTCATCTCCTCCTCCAGCATGGTCAACACGGAGATCAAGATCCAGTGTTGGGTAATCATTCCCATTAAGCCTCAGCCTCAAACCCTCACTCTTCTACTGCAATCACCAGCTGTCTTTACTTCTATGATAAGAAAGTCTTTGTTGTTATCACTTCCATCACAGAGAGCTCCATCCCGGCTGCTGCCACTTCTAAATCAAAATCCATCATACCATATCTTTCGCTTCCACTAGCCAGCCCACGTTAACCTAAACCATATGCCCTTTCAGCTAATTTATATCATCTGAAGTCTGAACCAACTTGTAAAAGCACTGAATTTAGCTTAACATGCCCATCCCCCCACCCCCACTATAAGTCATCGACCCAATCCATCATAGGTGTGAACAGTAACACAGAACTGTTCACCCAAATCCACCAAAAAACTACTCCATTGCCAGCCCCATCAATTCTGGGACAGTCTTTCTGTGACTGCCAACTACTTGCTGATCTTGGTACCTCGCTTGCTAGTTCTCTCTCAATTTGTGGAGCCTCCAATTCTCTTCTTACTTAACTGATCATGTCCACTACTTTACCTACTTCAGTTGTTCCATCCTCCAATTCTCTATGTATGCAGCATGAAGTGCTCATCTACCAAGATTTAAAATCACAATATTGGTACTTGTGTCAACCAATGCTTTTGGTATCGGAATCCGCAATATAAAAAATATCAGTGGTTTCGACTCTGTTGTATTGGTTACAGCTTAAAAGACTTTAAAAATAATTAAAATTTTGTTAAGATAATTAGCACTGTTTTGTCATGTTCTTGGCAATAATTGACAGAATGATCACATTTTGATGAATTATTATGCAGCTGGTACAATAGTAATAGAGATATAGATAAGGTATTTAAAAAAAATATAATCGAAGTTACAAATTGCGTGGTAACTAAAATATTGTATAAACATAGTTCCTTTTCAAATATAGAGTACTACAAATTTCACTTTATACTAGTTGATGCACTACAACTGTCAGCACCATCTTCTTCTTCATTTACTTCTCAATCAAGTACCATTTCATGTAATAAAAATTTTGAATAAAAGGGCTTTTAGCATGTATATCTTATACTTTGGAGAAATTAGATATTCCACTAACCTAACATATTTCCTTATATGACCATTTTGTCTCTATATATTTGCAGACAAACCCCCCTTCAGTTGCAAGAATCAAGTCATACATTCAAAATCATCATAATCCAATTTTTGTTAACTGCTAGCTGAAGCAAGGGTTCATATGCAAAATATCCCTCAAAGGTGAAACTTGTAATTCTTAAAAAACATAACAGAATCTACACTAATACCTTATTGAAAAGTTTAAGGTTCATATTAGTCACCACTTCTTAGTTCCAAAAATTCAAAAAGGAAAAAAAAAACATAAGACAACAAATGTTTTAAAGTCACGAAGTTAGAAAATATATAGTCATAGGCATTTCAACTTCCACAAATCTAGAGATCAACCAGTTCTCAAAAACATGCCCATTGGCTCTCAGACAAAATAGTAGCATGGTTTTTCCTTGAAATGTGATTTTTTTTTTTAATTTGTTAAGAACATGCTGCATATAATATGAATAGTTGTGGTATTCTGTTACAGAAGTTGGCTGAAGAAAAAGAGAACAATCTTACCTATTATAAGCACTATTTTCTCGCAAAGGCATCTGTTGTGAAAACCGATCAATGATTCCGCAGACATTAAAGGGATCAGAATTTTCCGCCCTAACAAGTGATTCCTCCAGCAAGTCCAATCTCTAATAACTGGCAAACAAGTTAGAATTGTATTTCTCATCTCCATACATGTTTATAAACTATGTAGAAGGAAGTACTAAGTGGATATGATTGGATAGATCAAAAAGGAACACAAATACGCCCACGGCATGCAAAAAGAAAAAGAAAGAAAAAAAAAGTCAATCATAGACAACGAGGGCAAATAGAAACCTTGCGTTGCAGGAGGCACATTGCACATGATCATTTAGAGACCATTAAGCCAGCATGAAAAGGCATCATAATAAAAGGTAAGTCTAAAAATTGCCAACAAGAAGGGAATTGGACATATCCAAACAGAACAAAAAGTGGGGAAAATAATTCAAACATAGAACGCAACGGGAAATAGAAACCTTGCATTATAGCAGGCATATTATATATGATATTTAGAATAAGGGATGCCATTAAGGCAGAATGAAAAGGCATCCCGATAAAAAAATTAGGATACACAATAAAACATAATTCTGACAAGCGCCAACAATATGGGGGGAAATGTTCACTCAATGCATTCATGAGTTAGTATTTATGCATTCTATCAAAGATGACCATACCGGTTGAAGAACAAAGTGAGTTGCAAGGCCGCATGCAAGCATTTCAGCCCCATCCAACCTTGCACCAGTAAGACCAACATACTCTCCTACAAAGAGAGAAGATTATCATGCAAATAAAGTGAGCTATGTCATTTTATAGATAATAAAGTAGTTATACAAGAACAATTTCACTCAAAAATAAATAAACATATGAGTAACTTGACCAAAGATCATGCTGATAAAAGAGATCAGCCAGTCTGAAAGAAAGGAGGATGCCTATGCAACTACATACTGTGAAGCACATGTGGCAGCCATCCCCGTCACCACTATATGACATTTGATCTACTGCGGTACCCCCGCAGTAAATCAAATGATGCATCAGTGTGCATATTTGACTAACTGTACTACTATAATATATAGTAGTACAGTAGTATAGGTAATCAAAACGTTCTATATATCTCCTATACTACTACAGAAACTCCATTTGCTTACCTTCCGTAGATGATGCATCAGAATGCAAATTATTCTAGCAGTCCTAAGATATGAATGGATAAAAGACCAGGTGATTTGAGATTGGATAATATAAATAGGGTCCATTTGGGGCAGATTCTTAGAATATATATATTTCTTAACCTAGCAACAACTTTGGAATTTGGTGTAGTAGTAGGGATTTTAAGATGGTATTAGGACCACTATGGTTTGACATAAGGCAGATTTAAAGTGGATTAAAAAGACATTGCACAAAAAGCCAAGTTATGGTGCAAAGTGAACGCTCTACTTATGAGGCAATGTTAAAATATAAAAATATATCCCTCAAACCTCGCCACAACTTAGGAGTTCGATGAGGTGGTAGGGAAGACAACCCATCCGCAGTTAAAGCCCTTTGTCGTCTTGGTTTCTAAATCTCCTGATGCACACACTATCTTCAAGGAATCCACTTCCAAATAAGACAAGATAGGCCACCCTACAACTATACAATTTCCCAAAATGACCCCCAAACAGTTTCCTCAAAGTATGATACAAGATTCCATTCTGACATACACTAACCTCTCAACTTAAATAGCCTTATTTAAGCCTTCACCTCATACAGCTACCACATCCACTGATATAACCACCAAAGAGTTAAACTTACAGGTCAAGTAAAACACACCAACCTCCTCTGACAAGCAGCTTGCTCCACACTGGCCCACTAAGGCATATTGTTCCCTCCTTCTAGTCCGCCTATACCAATATGCACGTGTGGGTGCTGTCTGTTGGAAGATCATAGTAAGTCCTGATGCCACGATGGTAAAACCAGTTTGGACTTCAATTCATAAACTTGATGATATGAAATGTGCATGCATGTATGAGAAATCATCAATAAAACACTCAATCACGCTTCAGCACCATGAAACGATCGTGGTAGGACAACTTAAAACTAATAATGCAGAAATGAATATAAACAAAAAAAAACGTGTGCAAGCAAATCCAATTCAATCGAGAATCAATTAAGGATAATATTATGCGTTAATATCAAATCTACTGAATTACAAGTAAGTAGATACACACAACCTCATGTTTGTGAAGCGATAAAATCTCAGAGATTTAAATATTAGATCGAAAGAACCAATCTGGATTAGAAACGTACTTACTGAGAATCACGTGAGGCCTCAGTGTCCTTGTGATGCTTGTAGAGACGTAGAGAAATCTCCTACGAATCCAACGCCCTGAAAACCACTAGATTTGGACTCCGGATGACCGAGAAACGGCCCGAAAACGGAATCAATACAATAACGAGTTTGTTTCTGCTTTTGACCCAATAAGTACTGTAGCAATGGGTCAAGTTGCTCGCGGGTGTGATGACTTAAACCCGTTTCTTCTTTGAGTTGGGTCTTGAATTGGATTCGAATCTAAACCCGTTTGATTTCTTCTTTGTGAAGCGGGCACAAGCCTCAACTGGATCAAGTCGAAGACTTGAAGCCAAATTCGCACTATAACCAATCGGGTCGAGTCAGGTCAAACTGAACCGACTTGATCCAAAGCTTCAACAGGGGCTCGTCATTAAGTTTGAGGTGGCGAGCGGTGTTGTGTTCGTCTGCGGGGTCGGCTGGTTGTCGGCAACACCGGGTGTTGGCACCGTGGTGGTAGAAGAGAGAAAGACGAGAAGGCAATCGAGCTCGCGCTCAGGCGGATTGCGCTCAGGCAGAGCACTTGGGCATGTCGTGCACAAGGGTGAGGACGAGAGCAGGGTGCTGGCGTGGATGAAGGCGGGATCAAATTAGCGAGAGGACGAGGGCACGAGGCGCAGGGGAAGAGGTAGCCGGCTCTCAAAAAACTGGGCTCAAGTGGGGCGCGAGGACGAGAACAATGTCGCGATGTTGGAAGGTGATGTCGGTGGTGATTGGACTGTTGTTGGACGACGGTGGGTTGACGACGACAAAGGCGGTCGAAGGAGGGACACGGGGCGTGGGTGGAGTTAGAGAGGGCTGTCGTCGGAGAAGAAAGAGAGAGAAGGCAGAGTGATGGCAGCTAGGGGTTTTTTTGTGTTTTTTAATTTTTTTAATTTTTTTAAATTGTTTTTTTCTAGGGTTTGAAAAGGATTGAAAAAATTAGAATTAAGGTTAAAAATTGAAGATGGAACTAGGATTTGCAAGATGAGAGAAGAGATAGAGAAAAGGATAAACTAACTAGGATTTCACACTCTAATTAGGGTTTCTCTAAGAACTTCACACACAAAAAAGAGAAATTGTAGAAAGATTACAAACTCAAACAATTTTGAGAGTATAATTTATTGTCTCGTATTGTTTGATACAAGAGACCTTTTATAGTCTTTACAAAATTTGAATACAACTAAAACTAAAACTCCTAATCAAATAGAATTACTACTCCAAAATTTAGAAACTAAGATAAACAAAATAAAAAAAACTAAAAATATATAAAATTCTACACTACTGGAATATTGGAACAATACGTCTTCTCCATCGGTGATACACGTGCCATGCACGTGGCTTAATGTCGATGTTCGCGTCACTTAAGTTAGCAAAGAGTCTCAACCTCCCCAGGTGTAAGCACTCCTAGACCTTCTAGTTGTCACCCATGAACAACTTCAACATATCTCCAATTAATTCAACACCCAATCTCGGGCATTGACTAAACTAGTTGAAGGTCTAAGCTGTTGGATTACATAATATACTACCCTCTAGCATAAGTTTCATTCTCCTTGCACCAAATGTGACCACCTTTACCTCACTGTTGGTATCTCTTATACTATTTCATCACCTCATGATAGACCTTGTTATGAACATCTTGCGGAAGCTTAAATTGGCACCAAGGCTGCCAAGGGGATCTCGATATAAAAAGCTTGAATGTCTCTAAGGTACATGGAGAGTTAGAGATTCATTTTAACTAAGGGAAGACCAATAGATCAGTTGAAGTGTGAAAGATTAGGTAAGCTGAGCCGACAAAAGCATGGCAGGAGTGTATATACCAACTTTGAGAATGATCCCCTAACAAGGACAACAATAGAGGATCCCTTTACCGAACAAGATTAAGCTACCTCACTCAAAAAGTATGATGGATAAGTGGACTCCAAAGAACAGACAGAGAATTTTATATCCATCGAGCACCTTCATATAGGCAATAAGGCCCTCCTCTTCGCAGCTCCATACAGTCAATAAGGCCCTCCTCTCTTGAGATTTTTCTACCACTTTTCAGAAAAATGAAACTCTTCAGAATTTCACAAGTATTTCAACACTGCGAGACACGTGGTGGGTGATCACAAGCCAACAATATGAATGGTTGTTCTGATAAATGAAATATGCAATATGACTTATCAAAGTCACTCTGCATACATAACAACCCCACCCCCCCCCCACCCCCAAAAAAAAAAACACACACACACAAAACACACCCAACCACCACAAAAGGATTTAGAAGAATTGATGAACTGAGGTAAGAGGTCCACAAATGCTAAGGCTTGGCCTTACCAGCAAAGAGAAAAAAAAAGGTCCCTAATATAAGAGAGACCAGAAGCATCACACAAGTATGCGTTTGTAATATCTATTATCTGCCAACACCATAGATTTCTAGTTGATGGGGTCATTGATTAACACACGTTGTTTGAAATTGACACACTATTTTACAAATGCATTGAGAAAATGAGAACAGCTGTGAAGGAGATCCAGTCCTAACTAGGTTCATAATCAGCACCAGTAGAAGATATGATAAACTGGCCCTTGCGGTTAGGCAACGAGTAATGGCTTCTAGAATGAACTCTACTCTCAATAACTCTTCTAGGCTTTAGGCTAATCACTCTGACATTCTTCTGCTGGACTACTAAATCGATAATGAGCTACATTTTGCATGTAACCTCCTTGGGTTCAATCCCCTTTAAAAGCAAACATGCCAAAGTTCGATTGAAGAAGCCAATCAGATCTTCTCAAATTCTTCCTGGCAAGAGTGACCCGACAAACCCCACCCCCCACCCCAAAAAAAAAAAAAAAAAAAAACGTGCCCCCCTACCTGGGTAGCAAGATGACATCCTCAACAAGCACTCCTCTCTGGCCAGCAACTCTTCCCCAACGATTGACCCTTCTATTGTAGACTATCTGCATATCCTTTCTTCTTAGTCAATAGCAAGTGGCTACTTCTGGACATGGGCTAACGATAGGGGTTTCAAAACTCGGTTACCTGGTCAACACTATGGCCCGCAAGGCAATTATAGAAGGTTGCCCTGAAATGATGTCATATGTTACTCAATATTTCCTCATCAATCAAATATGTAATCCTTTAAAGGTCATGCATTGCGTCAAAAGAAGAAGAAAAAAAAGCATTATCCAATGATTAGTTCAATAACAGAAACTGGTGTTGGCTGTTGACGCACAATAGAATCATAAGTACTAGACATCATGAAGAGAAATTTCATTGATGATTATTAAGATAATGGAAAGTTGAAAACATATATGGAAAATGCTTAAACGGTACTTGAAGAAAATTGATGTAATCACAGTTGAAGATCATACCAAGTATCCAGGAAGCCTTGAAAGGAAATAAGAAGCCCCTACATCTGGGAACAAGCCCAATGCTGTTTCAGGCATTGCAAACACCTGCAAAATGGATTCATTTATTAGAGTTAAGATTTTGTAATAAACCTCTTAAAGAACAAAAAGTATGTAAAAGATTAGAGTTAAGATTCAAAAACTTGTAGCAAGCCAGACTATGAAGGTTTATTACAAAAATCGGCGAATGATCGACTCTCAGACTTGGGATCGGGCTCAACAATGGGATTATTGTAGTCTGCCTTAGATGCATAAAGAAGGTATGGAGCATATAGAGTAGGAAGATAATCTTGCAAGACAAACCAACACTAGTCGTCGATATGATTATCTTTTCACCATCAATAAATTTGTGTAACCAGCTTCATTTGGGCATAATGCTATTTTTTCTCGGATGTTAGAATAAAATAACTAAAGAATTCTTCAAGATCATTTTCCCACTTCTCATACCCAATATAATCATTAGAACCCCGGAAATACGGAATAGCCGCATATATATCTCGTTCAACCTTCTTGTTATTAGCATCAATATTTATGTATCTACCACGAAAGTAAAAACCCATGGAGAAAATTCAGTGCATAAAGATTAAAAGTTACCCAGAATCCCAACGGATCGAACTGGACTCAAATCGGCTAGAAATGTGATCTGAAACGCTGATCTTCTATAGCAATAATAAAATCTGCACCAAATACGGGTTTGTGGAGGTCATATATGTTATACAACTGCTGTGAATCTTTAAGTAGCTCCGGGACTCAATCACGCATCTAACGCTTCAGACGGAACTCGAATCGAATTCCGAACGGGCTTAAAATGGACTCCAAACTCTGGCTGCGCTTTGCAGTGAACAGTGCGCGATGAACAGTAACCGTGAACAGTGCGCGATGAACAGTGATTTTTTTTGAATTTTTCTCTCCCTTTTTTTGATTTTTTTCAGAAACGTCGGCTCTGGTACCAAAATGATGTGGGCGGAGGGGAATATATGGTTTGTGGTGGAGATTTTGTGGAATTGGGAAAGAACAAGAGTAGAAAGAAAAGATATGATCGCAACCTAGATCTTGGCTTCACCGCTATGATTCAATCCATGGGTTAAAATCAATACCCAAAGCAAATAGATTTATTTTTTTAATTCAAAATCATTCGTTCAATCTCAAAGTCCACTACATGGTTATATATAGCCTATAATATGTGTGTCATATGTGCAATTATTGACAATATCAAATTTAACCAAATT